>KN472015.1:63487-95576 GCA_000787095.1 Periophthalmodon schlosseri | reverse complement strand
TGTGTGTGTGTGTGTGTTTGTGTGGTTTGAAACAAAGCCGTGTGGACTGATCCGGTCCTGCTGAGCTCTGCAGACTTAAAGAGTGAATATTTGATGTGTTCTCAGATGAGCTGGTTTCACATTCTGTCATTATAAAGTCATGAGAGGACAGGCTCAAGTGGCCTTACCTACAGAGAGCACACACACACACACGCACACACACACACACACACACACACACACACACACACACAGAGGAGGACGGCTACACTGCTGTTTATCTCATTCAATCAGCTGCATTCATGTTCTACAAGTGAATGATGGTCTTAGATTGAGATAAGGACCTATATAACTCTATGGGAGATTCACACTTTTTGAAAGAAATCTCCAAACCACAAATATTGAACCTTCTCATTATCTGTTTTGAGATTGGCTCCACAAACTCGTCATATTAATCTTATGGTTTAAAATCCTTTCAGTTGACAAAAATCACGTCTTTGGGGTTGAGTAATGGCACCACTTTCTGAAGCTGTTGTGGAAAAAAAATCACTTTTGTTTTATTTATACTGACAGGAAGGACACTGAACTTTGTGACAGTTTTTGTTTCATGTGACTACAGAGACTATGTTCTGACCTGTTTCCAGCTCAGGTCAATGCTCTGTGGTCATGTGAACACAGCCTATGCACTTGTATTAGTAGCTTCTTCTTCTACAGTTTGATGTCCACAAATGTTGAATCAGATATGTTATTATTTGTGTTTGGGCCCTACACTCTCCTGCTGGAAACATAATCTCATTTTTGGCCTTTTGAATTTTGTGATTGTGAACCCCAGAATTTCTTGATAAAAGCAAAAAAAACCCAAAACAAAACAAAACAAAACATATTTTTAGATTTTACTGCATATTTACAGAAATACTGACTCCACCACAGTTTTGCATTTTATCTGCAGATATATTTACCAAAAATGTTTCTGTGTGTGAAGCTCAAACCCAATTTTCAGGCTAAAAAAAATCACATTTTTTCCAACCCTAATGTGTTGCTTCTGTTTTGTTATAAAGACTTAAACCCATTCACTTTTAGATACATCAGTTCAAACGTATGATGAGCTACAATTTGCCTCCAGTCTTTTTAAGGGGTGGTAGTAGAAGTAGTTGCAGTAACAGTGGTAGTAGTAATAAACTTACATGGAACAATATGATAGTAACAGAAACCAGACTGACATGTGGGACTGTAGTTTGCAATACTACCACAAGGGGTCACCAAAAACTGTATTTTCCTTGCAATATTGTCTTTGGATTACAGGCTATATGCATACTGTAGTGTTCTGGTGTAAGGAAACGCGCCAAATTTCTTCTGGTTGTTTATTTTCTGATCCCGAGGTCGACTGTAGGTCGTAACCCACGCAAAACAAGAGCAAAACAAGAGCAAAACAACAGCAGTCTCAACTCACTACAGCCAGTCTCCAAAACAGACCAGTAACTGACCAATACAACCTTCACATCTTGTCGGCATAGCAACCAAGTGTCACGTACAAAAGCAGTTACATTAACAACAGTTACAAGAACAACAAAAGGTGTCAACCCTGAACTAAATACAAAATATACAATATATACAGCCAAGTCTATATACTGAATAACATATGAAACAAGCACTGTAAAGTTTGTATTTGTTTTTTATTATCATTATTTACTGATTGAAAGTGAAAGTAGCCCAACTCATGTGTACTTTTTCAATAGAGCAATAGAAAGGAGAGAGGTTGGCTAGTCACCTGCTTCTCACCACTGAGTAAACAGTAGTAGTAATAGAAGACTTGTTCAAACACCACGTTCAGTGTTCCAACCAGAACAGCCAAAAAGTGTACTCAAGTAAGAGTAATGTTACTTCAAAATAATATTACTCAAGTAGAAGTGCAAAGTAGTGGTCCAAGTAAGAGTAAAAACGTATTTGGGAAGACTAAGAGTAACACAGTGGGAAGAGGAACCACAACTTTTACTCAAGTAAGAGTACTGTTACTTAAGTAGAAATATAGAAATAGGAGTAAAGGTATACTGCTAGAAAAGTACCAGAGGTGGATAGTGCGCAGCTACTTTTACTCAGTTACATTTACTCAAGTAACTTTTTAAAGAAACTGTACTTTTCAGAGTACTTTTCTAGCAGTATACTTTTACTCCTACTTGAGTAATATTTTATAGAACTAACAATACTGTTGTTTGAGTAGTAGTTTTCCCAAATATGTTTTACTCTTACTTGGGTAATTTCTTGGACCACTACTTTGTACTTCTATTTGAGTAAGATTATTTTGAAGTAACGTTACTCTTACTTGAGTACAGTTTTTATCTACTCTACCACCTCTGTTTGAAAGTGAATTTCTCAAAGTGGCCCAACTCGTCTTCACTCAATAGAAAGAACAGAGGCAAGTTTTTCACCTGCTTCTTCAGGCTGAGTAAACACTGGCTGCATTGTCAAACTACGAACTTGTTCAAACACAAGTTCAAAACGCCTTTCTATTTTAACATTAGCACGTCGCTTTGACAAACGTGCCCTACTTCCCCTCACCCTCTCCCCGTATATCTGTGTACCTTAGACCTTTTTGCACTCCGTTACCCAATAGAAAAAAACCTCCATAACCTCAGAGCCGCCCGCTTTGTCACCGCGTTTTACAGCCGCCGGGCGTGTTACCTCGTCGGGCTAGATTCCACCTGCACACCTCACATCCGCGCTTACCAATTACCGCGAGAAAGAAAGACACAGCTTCTCCCAACAATACATCACTTTCTTCGGACAGAATTTAGAAACCTAACCTGGATACTACCGCTTTCCAGACTTGTAAATATTCATCAGGACGAGCGCGCACCTTGGTTTAGAGTGGCACCAACTCAACTCAGCTTCAAAGGGGCCATTCTTCTGGCAAGGGGCTTTTACGCACAGCCAGTCCGCGTCTAAGGGGCTGCCCAGCGGGGAGCGAGCACCACGCGATCATGGTAAGGATAATTCTACAAATATTTCAAACTTTGTAGACGTATTTTGATGTTTTCAATCCAGTTTGGAGCACTTTTCTACCCAGAGATACATCAGTGTTATTACTTTAACTGTTTTGGTTGGCTACGTCTCTTGCGTAAGCGCTTAGGGGGGCACTGACAACCACTTTGCTATACCGAATGCTACTTTTCATAACAATGGTCGGCTAATAAGTTGCTGGCTTGTGTACCGCTTTGCTGTTGTTGACAAAACCAACTCCCTCACCGCAGGGCAAAAGCGGTTAGCGGTAAGCGGCGTACGTGCGTAAAAACGTAACCTATTGTCGTGTATGGCGTCTTTGAACGTGCCCGAACGAATTGACGCGCAGTGCGAAGAGGAGAGCGGTGAACGAAGGGTTAAATGTTACGGGACAGAGCGGTGGCGGTTGGGAGAATAGTTCGGAAAAAGTGATGTAGTCCGCGGTGCAGACTTGGAAATTTGAAAAGACCGAAGCCGCAGAGTGAATGAAAACGTTTCTGTGTGGAGAGGGAGAGAAAGAGAGGGAGGAGGGAGAGAAATGACAAATGATCCGGATATTATGGGAAAGAGAGAGAGAAGAAGAGAACAGAGAGAGAAAAGTTCCACACTGCATCTTTAGAGAGAGAGAACGGGAGAGAGATAGGAGGAGAAAAGAGAGAGGAGGGAGAGCGAGTGAGAAAAGTTTTGTTTGGAGACGGCCCCTGGTGCGTTTATGGAACTGTAGGGAATAAAGGGACTATGTGTGCAACAAGTAGGCTAATTTACTTAGCATTAAAAAATAGCTGATTATAACCTAACGTGTTATAACAAAATTAATATAAAATAAGTAAACAAAATAAATAATTTCACAAAGTAAAAAACGTAACAAAATGCATAACAATAATTTAATGAACTCAAAATGATCAACATATTAAAATTTAAAGCGCCAGTGTGTAACATTTTTGCCGAAGAATAGACTACAATAAAAGCATGTTTTTTTTTGTTTTTTGTTTTAATTTTTGTTGTTTTTATGGTGCTGTAAAACTTACTCTGAGCGGGCTTGCATCTCCACAAACCTGACTCTTATTTGGACTGATGTGGGGTCTTCTCCCTCACAGTTTCCGTGGAAATGCTGTTCCTTTGGCTATAATATTACTTTGCATAAAACTTGTCTATCTCCATGGAGAATGTTCTGTAGTATGGTTTTAACTTTCCGTGGAATCATGTGGGTGACGTACCACCTCCAGACAGTTACATACTGCACCTTTAAAGTATGAGTCAAATGACTAAATGAATGTGCGCTAATTAGCATTTTTTCACGTAGGCTACATTGCAATCTATATTTGCTGCAAAAGTCACCAATATTAATATAAAATCTTCCGTAAAATATTTTTTAAAAACTAATAAAAATAATATAAATGTAATATTATATAACATCAAAACCAATATCTTATAACAAGACCTTTACAATAACAGGCTACATGTCTTTGTAACCTAAGATCTACTTCAAATTTCATCTGATTCATTGTCTCGTAGTAAAAATATCAATGCGTAAAATCCATAACGCACAAGCCCTGCATCTCCAGCTGCACAAATCAGTAGTAGTCATATATATAGATCCAAGCGTTCGCACTCACAGTGGTTTGAATCTGTTACAGAGCTGATCATGAGCCCCATATAAAACACTGCTCTTTGTCACAATGATACACATTAAGTCTGGGTTCAGTTATTAGAATCTAAGGTAGGTACAGTGTTGTCATGTCAATTACTATTACCTCAGGTCTACTCAAACAAATGGCTAGTAAAAAAAAAAAGTGTACAGTCCAGAATATTCCAAAAAAGAGCGATGAGCTAAAGTAAGCTTAATATTTTGTTTTGTACGGTTTCAGATCTCATATCAAAATTAGGTTTTGAAAATGCTAGTTCTTTAAATCTCTTCTATTAGACTGAGTCTTTCTCTCAAACTTGTGATGTCATGTGGTAATTCAGGAAGTGCTCCACTGTGTTTTTAAACTCCATACACCTTCACTAGAATCATTTGGATGATTTCAGCCCTGCAGTTGCCAGTCTCTACTGAAATAAAAGGTAAAAGGAGCTGTTAACTTGAAAACTAGGTGGAAAGAGTATTTTGAAGGAGCTGTTAACTTGAAAACTAGGTGGAACAGAGTATTTTGAGGTGTAGACAGACTAATAATAAAGGGTTACTCAAACATGTAGGAATGAAACAAAACACAACTCCAGATATGTTTTTGAGAAGGTAACAACATTATAACATGGCTTAAAACTCGATTTTTTGTGTGTAATATAGGACCTTTAATGGCCATGTACACTTGTAACATATGCACTTATTTTGATTTTAATATTTCTAATTCTATATTTTTCATGGCACCTGATTTCTTTGTAATTTGTTGGCAAATAAAAGAAAAAAAAAAGGCTGTGATAGTTGATTGCCAAACATATATTGCTTCTACAAAATAAAACCAGGTTAAGTACTAGTAAATAAGTACTGTAGTACTCTGAAAAACAAGACTAAATACAATGAAACTGTTACCACTTCCCTCTGGTTTATAAATACTTTTTGGCCTTCAGATTTTGAGAAATGTAAGTTTGTGATCCATATTTACTTCTAAATCTAACGAATAAAGCATTTGCATTAAAACAATCGGCATTGTTGCTAAAACAACTTCGTGCGTAATGATGGCACAACTTTTACGCACGGCCCTTGAACTATCCATGGCTCTGGCGCGTGGTGCGCTCTGGCCCCTCCCCTCAACTCTCGCTACAGTCATAATATTACAGTGTGCACTAAAGTAGCGCTCGCATATGGCACACAGGGATGCTGGACTCTTCAACAACGCATCCAACGTTTCCAAATGGACTTTTACTTACTTTAACACCAAATCTCGCGCTATTTCACCACAAAACGGATTTTTCCCTCTTGCAAACTTTGGGTGAGTTTATTTTTTAGTTTTGAACTTTGCGTAATTTTATTTCATTCTGCACTTCAACTTATACTTATGAATTCTGTAGCGTCTTTGACTTGTCTCTCGTTGCTTTTGTAGGGATTTTAGCGCTAAACCAAAAAAATGTTCTCCTACATAAAGAATCTGAATGATATGGTGTTTTCTACGGTAAGCTAACGACTCTGCGAGTTGCATGTCGTTGCTGTGCTGCTGGAATCGTGACACGGGTGCATGGCATGGTTTGGTCGTGTCAAAACAGCTTTATATCTTATGGATAACGCGCCGGTCTAGGCCGAATTAACCTGTTGACTCCCCGCCTGGCAGCAGCTGCAGACCGTTGGTAGCCTAAATATTTGCGCTACCACGTGGACTGGAACGTTCTTTATTTGTCTTGTGCATGGATTTTCACTGCTATCTGACTACTAAATCAACAGAGGTGGGTGGAGAACGTAAAACTATATATATATGAAGTTACATGCAAGTATTATTACTCAAGTACAAGTTAGTAGTGAGATAACTTATTACTATAGAAGTATTCGGAGGGATTGCTAGAAAGCTTTTGGTGAGTCCACTCTTGCTTTAACCAAATCTTAGGCAGGATGCAGACTTTTTAGACCCTTGTTTAGGCCTGGTCGAAAACTAATTTACTTTTGGTGTTAGTCCAACTTTAGTACCAGTTTGTATGGTGAATGTACTATGTGAATATAGTTTAAAAGTGACTATCTGGACATAACATCTGATTTTCAATTTGAAGGTAATGCAGAGATAACACAATACATGCACGGATATGAGACATTTCCTTAGAATAAACCAAAAAGGTGAATAAAAATACAAATATTTTAAAGTAAAGTTGAAAAAAACACATATATTCACATCATTTACCAGCTTTTGTTAAGTGTAGACATACTTACAGTTGGAAAAGTGTCCATGACTCACATAAAAGTAAGAGTACAGTTGCAGACATAATAGCCCGATACTCAAGTGCATGTAAAAGTACTGCGTCTGAGTACTACCCACCTCTGTACTGTACTTACATGGGCTGGTGTTGTCTCGTGTGACTAATGGTTTGGTCTGACTGAAGTATTAATACTAGGCGAGTTTGGAGTGTACGTTGCATATTACTGTTATGTAATATTTGCACACAGTGTTCATAAAGTCTGTGGTTAGACTGTTGTGTTAATGAACCTTTCACTTTTTTTCAAGATACTTTCACTTATATTCTGTAAGATATTGGGTTTAAAAAGACCAGGGAGTGCCAGAAAGACTCATTTGCATTTTGAACAGTTGTGATTTCAAACCTGACGTTGATTGTTTCAGGCTGCGCTCAAACCTGCACACGCTCCGTATTCAAATTTAGGATTAAACTGGGACTAAACCTGGAATTTAACGTGGTTTAGAAAAGGAACCAAGACTAAACCAGGACAAAACCAGGACTAGACCAGAACTGATCAAGGACTAAACCGGGACTAAACCAGGAATAAACTAAGAATACACCAGGAATAAACTAGGACTAGACCAGGATTAGACCAGGACTAGACCAGGATTAGACTAGAACTAAACCAGGACTAGACCAGAACTAAACCAGGACTGAACCAGGACTAAACCAGTACTAAACCAGGACTAGACCAGGACTAGACCAGGACTAGACTATGACTAAACCATGACTATTCCAGGACAAAACCAGGACTGACCCAGGACTAACCAGGACTACACCAGAACTAATCTAGGAATAAACCAGGTCTAGACCAGGACTACACCAGAACTAAACCAGGACTACACCAGGACTAGATAAGGACTAGACCAGGACTAAACCAGAACTAAACCAGGACAAAACCTGGACTAGACAAGGACTAGACCAGGACTAAACCAGGACTATTCCAGGACTACACCATGACTACCCCAGAACGAGACCATAACTAAACCAGAACTAAACTAGAACTAAACCAAGACTAAACCAGGACCAGTACAGGCAGGACCAAACCAAGTCTACACCAGTCCTAAACTGGGCTCAAATAGAACAAACCAGGACAGACGTGCAACCACCCAAGCCTACTTATTTTGTTCTTCACTTCATTGGAAAACAAAACAGGAAATAAGATTGTGACACCATGTAATAACAAACAAGATCTAACACTTTAAATGATCTAATATGAACTAAGTTTTACAGTCATATTACTTATGCTAAAGTTGAGTTTGCCTGTGCTGTGGTACCGGGGTTTGACTTCCACAGTGCCAGTGTGACTCATGTGCTAGGTGTGTCCAGACAGAATCCAGAATGATATTTCAAACATCCTTCTCAATCCATCCTTCTGTTTTAGGCTGTAATTAAAATTTAATGAGCAAATACTGCAAATACCATAGTCTCCATGAGGTTTTATTTAGTGTAAAAGCTGTTAATCTTGTAGTCTAGACCTCTATAAACACATTCTGAAATGACCCTGTGTGTCAGATGCCCTCCCTGTGTCTCCATGGGATTTTAATCTGTGTAAACGCTGCTAACCCTGTAGTCTAGACCTCTACAAACAAGTTCTGAAATGCCCCTGTGTGTCAGATGCCCCCCCAGTCTCTCCTTGGGGTCTTTTTCTGTGTAAAAGCTGCTAACCCTGTAGTTTAGACCTCTACAAACATGTTCTGAAGTGTCCCTGTGTGTCAGATGCCCTCCCTGTGTCTCCATGGGGTTATATTTTTTTAGTAAAAGCTGCTAACCCTGCAGTTTACTTCCCTGTCCAGCCAGAACCACACGCTTTGACAAAACTTTACAAAGACGAGTGGGTCTGGCGCCTTATCCTGTTTCTCAGATTCCAGAGGGCATGATTGACAGGCGGACTGACCAATCAGAGAGACGCATGGCCCGTTCGTGTCAAAACAAACATGGTGGTTACACTACACCAGGACTAAACCATCTGTAGAAGGGACTGGCTGCTCAGGCATGTGCTGTAGACCTCCACTGAAATAGGATTCTTCAGTTCAAATGTCAGTTCTATTCAAAATGTATCTGAAAAATTCACAATCTGATATTTTTCCTTAATATTTGTGAGATTCTTGGGGCTGTTTATGTAACCCAAAAACATACCCTCTCTTGCTTACTCTAATGGAAAACATCTAAAAGCTTTGTTGCAAAAGTACAAATACATCTTGTACATTTGTGTATTTTTTCTAGTCCTTTCATAATAAGTACTATTTTAGAGTCCAGCAGCAGCATTTAAAGCCACAGTATGAAACCTTTTAGGCCTCCTCCTGCTTGTTTCCATGGAAATATTGTCCCATTAGCTGTAATATTCCACAGTATGGCATAAAACATATCTATCTCTAAGGAGAATGTTCCGAAGTATGGTTTTAACTTTCTATTTCCATCGAATCAGGTGACGTACCAGGTCCAGGAAGTTACATTCTGTACCATTTAGTCTTTGTAAAGGCCACTATGTAACTTTTCTGGTGGATAATCCGTCACCTGCTTGTCACCTGCTTTGCCTGGAATGTACATAGCTACATTTATTAATGTGCAGCTGTTTTTATTGTTCACATACACTGGAAAACGTCTCCACAGATCTGACCCGTAACTTGCTTGTCTTCATTCCTTACATGCCATGCTGCAAAACATTCCGGGCAAAGCAACAACATCTCCATGGAGACAAGCACATAGTGGACCCTCTACCAGAAAAGCGACGTAGTGTCCCTTTAAAACTGTATTTTGCTCCGTTGTATTTCCCCTGTATAATTCGCTGATGATTTGTGTGTGTGAGAACGATCCCCCACGGCTCTTTGTAAACAGCACATCTGATTATATTACTGCAGCTCTTGGTGCACGGGAGGACATCTGAGCCAAAACAGTAATTACCACTCGCAAATATGTAACACTCCTGCTCAAATGATACGCCATATTTCATTTGGATCATTGACAGAGATCCCAGCGTTACTGGAGAGTTTAAGTGCTGCTTAGCTCCATTACATAACCACTTGTCTGTGAATACTGTTAAATGGTTAGTTTTCGCCAAAATGCCCCTTATACTCTCACTGTACTATTAAAGCCACAGTATGTAACTTTTTAGACAAAAAATAGACTACAACAAAATCATGTTTTTCATTTTTGATGTTTTTATTGCATTGAAAAACATACAAAAACATGTGTCCTTACTGTGAGCGGGCTTGCATCTCCACAAACCTGACTCTTATTTGGCCTGGACGAGGGCCTCTTCCTGCTTGTTTCCATGGAAATGTTGTTCCTTTAACTATAATATTCCAGAGTGTAGCATAAAACTTATCTCCATGGAGAATGTTCTGAACTTTTGTTTTAACTTTGTGTTTCCATGGAATCATACAGTTGACTTTCCACCTACAGAAAGTTACATACTATCACTTTAAAGCCACAGTATGTAACTTTTTGGCCACAAAATAAATGAAAATAAATGTGTTTTTCATGTTTTTTTGTTGCACTGAAAAACTTAGAAAAACTTGTGGTCTTACTGTGAGCGAGCTTGCCTCTGCACAAATTGACTGTTATTTGGGATGCTTGTTTCCATGGAAATGTTCCGTTGACTATAATCGTCCACAGTATGGCATAAAACTCATCTATTTCCATAAAATCTTGCAGGTGTAAAACCACCTCCAGAGAGTTTAAAGGGCTTTTTTTTCTGATCTATGTTACAATGTTGTTTCCTGATCACAAACAGACCTGGAGTTGTGTTTTATTTCATTCACACATGTTTAACACACAAACAAAGATTTAGGCTGAGTTATTCTCTCAAACTGAAGACACTTTGTTCCACCTTGTGATGTCATGTGGTAATACAGGAAGTGCTCCACTGTGTTTTTAAACTCCAAACACCGTCACTAGAATCAAGTGGATGACTTCAGCCCTGGAATTGCCAATCTCTACTGAACTAAAGGTAAAAGGAGCTGTTAACTTGAAAACTACAGCTTCATGACATCACAAGGTAGAACAGAGCATTTTTAGCTTTGGAGATGTAGACAAACTAATAATAAAGGGTAACTCAAACATGTGTGAATGAAACATTATAACATGACCTAAAGCTCACAAGAGTCAATCCTGTGTAATATAGGACCTTTATATTTGAATAGTACTACTTACATGCTGCTTGATTTGAGGAAAATGTGAAAAACTGCACTTTGACCTAAATGCACTGCAGAACTTTTCTGTTGGCCGCTTGTCTCCATGAAGATGTTATTGATTTGCCTGAAATGTTCCACGGTATGACATTGGTGTTTTTATTGCTCAAAAATACCTCTTGTGCATTCTGCATAATGCATTCTTACTGTGAGCGGACTCACCTCTCCACAGATCTAACCTGTAACTTGGCCTAGTGGCCTCACCTGCTTGTCTCCTTGAAGATGAATATGTTTAATGCCATACCGTGGAACATTCTAGGCAAAGAAATAACACCTCCATGGAGACAAGGAGGTAGCTTACCCACCAGAAAAGTTATACAGTGCACTTTTAAATAATTTTCAAGGTGCTCTGTGCAACTTTTGTACTTAATTTTTGTACTTTAAAATACTATAGCGCTGTTTTCGACTAAAGAAATTCTTGGTCGACATGTCCTGCCAGTCGATTAGTTGACTAAAAAGGGGGCGTGGCCAAAGCCCTCAGAACTATTACGTATCTCTGTATCTGACCCAAACTGCTCTCACAAGACTACAGCCCTAATATACAAATATTTTACCTTCTTTCACTTTAATTCAATTTTATAACACATTTAAAAGAACTTCAGCTGACCAAAGTGCTTCACATAAAAGTCAACAAAAAACAAATATACACATGACACAATAAATACTTTACTTATGATACTTTCTCATATCATGCGGTATCATGATCATGAGAGGAGTAGGGCTTCTGTCTCATGTTATATAAAAATCCCCACTCCCCCTGCAGCTTATAATAAAAGGAAACTGTTAGACTGGAACTAATCGATTGAAAATGCCCTGGGTTCAGTAGGTTAATTCATGCACATGTCCAAACTACTAAAACAAACATTAATGTTTCCCAGTCACTTTTATGTATTTCCTTTTAGCAGTGACGCTCAGTTTCATAAAAGCTAAAATGTGAATCATTTACCTCATTAATGCTGTGGGTGCTCTACATGTATCTCTGTGGTGGAATGTTCAGCAGTTACCATGGAGACACAATGCACACATTAGCAAACACTGTGGTAATAATGTTATGAAAAAGAAAAATTACCAAATGTATTTAAACAGCACATTTTCAGGAGCATGTGATCAATACGAGCGTTCATAGTTCTGTTTAGGTGTTTGAATGTGTTGGCTAATGCTAGCAGCTTCTGACCTGTAATTGTGTGGGAGACTTGTTTAACAGCACAAATCAGCTCACCTGTTGTAGTTCAGCTAAGTCAGTTTTTATGGTCTGATTGTGGCAAACAAAGCTCAGATTAAAGTCTAATTTGAGTAACAGAGCTTCAGACAGGGCAGTGTCTACAGTTAGCATCACACCCCAGTGAATGTTGATGACATCAGCTGCAAAGTATCAATGCACAGAGCCAAATTCTCCAACTAGAACCCCTTATTTAAACTAACAATAGAAATATATATATAAAAAAATAAATAAATCTCCAAAATATACTAAATAAAATATAAAATTCTGCCAAAACTACTTGTCAAACTTTTATTATTTTTTTATGTGAACTAACAAACAAACAAACATTATTTTATTTTTTGTTATACTTTATTGTGTCATACAGTATTTCAGAAGCGTTCTTTGTGATATTACAAGTTAAGACAAAGACAGTATTTATGCTTTTCCCCCCATCTCCCCCACATCTGTGCTGAAACAAACAACTTACTACTACAAACAAATATAACCAACAAAAAGTACATAAATATATACCCTAAAAAAGAAAATAAGCAACAGCAAATATTTAAAGCCCCAGTATGTAACTTTTTTCCCCCAAAATGCAAGTTTTTTACATAACAGATGTTTTTATTGCATTGAAAAAAATAGAAATAGAATCATGTGTCTTTACTGTGAGTGAGCTTGCTTCTCCACAGACCTTACTCTTATTTGGTCTAGAGGAGGGCCTCTTCCTGCTTGTTTCCATGGAAATGTTGTTACTTTGGCTATAATATTCCACAGTATGGCATGAAACAAAGTATGGTTTAACTTTCTGTACAGTATGGCATGAAACAAAGTATGGTTTTAACTTTCTGTTTCCATGGAAACATGTAATTGACTTTCCAACCCCAGAAAGTTACATACTGTCACTTTAATTAAAGTGCCAATATTACACTATTTTCTGATCTATGTTACAATGTTGTTTCCTCATCACAAACACACCTAGAGTTGTGTTTTGTTTCATTCACACGTTTAACACACAAACTCTGCATATTTGGAGTTCTTCTCTCAAACAGAAAATACTCTGTTCCACCTTGTGATGTCATGTGGTACTACAGGAAATGCTCCACTGTGTTTTTAAACTACATACATCTTCACTGGAATCATTTGGATGATTTCAGCCCTGGAATTGCCGATCTCTGCTGAACAAAAGGTAAAAGGCAGCTGGTAATGTCAAACTACCACTTCATGACATCACAAGGTGGAACAGAGCATTTTGAGTTTTGGAGATGTAGACAGACTAATAATAAAGTGTTACTCAGACGTGAACGTGTGAATGAAACATAACACAACTCCAAGTATTTTTTGATGACATAACATTATAACAAAAACTCACACTAAAACTCACACAAAGTCAATTTTGTGTAATATAGGACCTTTAAAACAACTATTTAACACACATTTTTTTCCTCTTCTCTCTTCTCCAGTCTGACTCCCCCGAGGAGCAGCCCAGCGTCTTGGGCCGGATCGGAAGCTGGTTATGGTCCAGAAGTTCCATAAGCTCCTCCGAGGCTACCTCTCCTAACAGCCCCAACCGCCCCGAAGGAACAGAACAGTCCGACTCCCTAACTGACGACGTCTTCTACGCCGTCTCCCAGGACTCCCCTAAGTCTCTACGCCCTTCAGAGGGCCAACCCAGCGGGGAGGAGACAGCCGAGGACGAGTGGGAGGAGGCTCGCAGTTCATTCGAGAGTGGGAATCTGACCAGCAACCACCAAAACACCAAGCACTTGTCACATTGGGAAGTGTATGGGAAATCTGACAGCGATCACACCCAAGACAGGCAGGCACGGACAGGCAAAAAGCTGCATGTTTACCTAGAGGAGACTAGCGTTTCTGGAAGCGCCGGCCAAGAAGTAGTTAGCACCAAATATGCAAAAAGTTTACAAGTTCGACCCAAAGCGAAAAGGTCTGTTAGCTTGGACGCGGAAAGCGGCCCTAGCTACTCGAGCGCACTAGTGGGAGTGAATTTAAAATCTCCAAAAGCTGAAAATTGTGAAGTAGAAGACGACATGGGGCGTAAAAGTGCTAGGAGGAGGTATAGGAAGAACTCACAAGGAGATGAAAGAAGTAATGCGACACAGCCAGACAGGGAGTTGACTGATAAGGCCGATAAGGTTGTGACCCCCTCCCAGAAGGCCAAAAGTCCCAAGTCCAATGCGACAAACCACGCCCCCGAAACAAGCCCAGCCCCCTCACCTGAATTGAAAACCCACTCTTCCGGTTCGCAGTATTTGGAGAGTGGCCAGGATTTAAACAGCACATTGGCATGTGGTGGAGCAGCCGTCGAGGAGGTAAACATGGCGGACAATGAGCTCTTGTACCGATTGGAGAGGAAAACGGAGACGCCAGAGTCCAAAAGGAGAAGCCTTAAGGTGTCCAGAAGTGAGGTGAAGCTGTTCACCAAAAATGTGCCGCTGCGATCCGAACACAAGATGGTGGTGAGGAGGGAGCAGATCCAAGAGGAGACTACGGCCGATCTCAAGTAGGTTTGATTTACACTGGAAAAAATGCAATCTGAAAATCGAAATAATGTTTTTTTTTGTATATAATATATGAGCAAAATGAGGCAAGTACAAGATTGCAAGTTTGGTGATGCAGATGCTACTTTAAGGGGGGATCCTTCTGTCCCTGTGGAGAAAACAGCCTTTGAAATGACCCTGTCCCATATAACCCTGTGACTGCAAGTTGACTAAATAAAATCGTACATGTTTTGGTGCAGATTGGATGTTGTTGTTTCCACATGAAAGCTTGTATGCTGAGAGACCAAACTGACCAACAAACAAAACAATGAAATGCAGTCTCCCCTTAAATAAAATCGCCAATGGAACAAGTATAAAGTGTTCTGTTTGACTTGGAAAATAAATACTAGCAAAACTTGTTCTTTTGGCAAATCTTATTTTAAGTCTGCCAAATTGTACTCAGATCAAGATCAATACTACTAGATAAATATTTGCATAGCGCTACGAAGCCCTTATCAGCTTATCTTTTTTACAGTGTAGGCCTAGGGTGTTTCTTGTGTTCAAACGTTGAGTTCAAATTTCTATTTTCTTAAGCTAATCCTCGTTACATTTAGTTTGGTTTAGTCAAATTGCTACACCTGATATCGGCTTTGATTTTACATGTGTGTTGCGTAAAGTAAGTCAGTTTCCTGTATTCAAAAATGTGATGTGAAATCTGTAAGTATAGGCTTTCAGTGGTTAAAAGTAATACCAACACAAACATAAAATACCTTAATGTCAGAATTCTTACTGGTCTGAGAATTTCGGATTGGTTTGAATATGCGTGTTTTCTCATTTTAAGCAAAGATCTTAAAAATAAAAATCACAGCCAATTTCTGAAAGCATTTTGAAAGATTTACAGTTTCTGCAGCTAAAATATACATTACACACTGTAAAATCACTACAATAGCAGGTTGCCAAAATAGCATGCGGTCTGTAAATACCTCCATTGAATGTGAAACAAATGGATAGATGGTAAACATGCTTGTTGAGACGTTTATAATTAGCCATGTTACCTTGAATGCTAGCTTATGAAATTTTCAGCTAAAACCAGTCTATTTATGTATTTCCTTTAACATTAATATCAACAGTTTGTAATTGTGCTTACTGTAAACATAGCCCAGCTCATAGTGGTATTATATGAACTTATTTAACCTCTCCCTTAACCACCAAGCGAATGCCTAACTGAGAGCAGTGAGGAAATTATAGTGCGTATGACAGGTTAGACTATTCATTTCATTAAAACATGGTTAACATCATTATATTTAAGATTTTACAAAGAAAAAATCTTGCCTAGTTTTTTTCTTATTTCTATAATTTTACTTCCTGGTTGGACATGGGCAGGAGATATGACATACATAGAGGTGATTCCATAGCTATTACCTAGCAACCATAATGTTTACAAGGGCTAAAATTATGCAGTAGTTATGATACGGCTGATGAAATTAATACATTTTACTTAATTTTGTTAAATGAAGGTTTAAACTGTCAGAAAAATGCCTTCCTCGTGCGTAACTTGTTGTTGCATTTTGGATGGAGTTCTCTGTGTTGATGACATAGGTAGAGGGATTCTGCTTTAGAACTCACCGCTATTTTTGTACTTTTCTTTCACAAACTGCCACTTAACCAATGCAAAACTATGATAAATATTTAGCACACGCACCACCCCACCAAACCAAGTTATAATTAGAAAAACAAGAAAACCTGCCATATGCAATAAACAAGATGCAAGATGTGTGTTTTTTAAATGTGTTTCAACATAAATACAAGCACTTTATGAACTATGTGAATTCCATATCATTTCGTATTACAATCTAAAATAAACTTGAATTTTGATCATACTTTAAAAGTGTATATATGTAAAGGTGCACAGTTAACTTTTCTGGTGTAGTGACCGTCACCTGCTTGTCTCCATGGTGATGTTATTGCTTTGGTATTTTCAATAACACCAGGCCAAGTTACAGGTCAGATCTGTGGAGAGGTATTTTTGAGCAATAAAAACACATACAAGTCAATAAATGCAAGGTAGAAATGTTTAATGATGTTTAATGGGCAATTCTAGCAACATCTCCATGGAGACAAGACAGTGGCGTGCCCTTCCCAAGAAAAGATACATATTGCACCTTTAATGGATAGGAGCATGTACTTTCTTCTACATGTGTTTTTATGATACACCTATTAACATTATTATTAGTTCATTACACAGTAATTATTGCTGGACACATTTAGTTGCCATTGTTCTGATGATGTCATTGTTGGGTGGCATATAACAGGTGTAGCCACTTTGCTAGCTGAGTCATATAACAAAGTACATTCTTAGCTAGATTTGAATGCGCACGTTGACAGATTAGAGCTGTATGTTATTGGGAAACTATTACAATATTTATTTAAAATCTAGATTAAAGTGAATTCAGGATCAAATCTGAACTGCATATACATTTCAAATAAGGAGCACCGATCCAGCTTTTCAGTTCCAATATTGATTTCAGTACTAGCATAGCATTAAATATATGGCGATACCCGATATCAACCGATACCTGATATCAACCGATACTTGAGTAGAGACTGAAAATTGCATTTATTTCAAAAAACAAAAATAAAATAAGACAAAATTGATTCAAATGTGTTATGTAGCTGTTATTTATCTCTCAAGTAGCCTAACTACAGAAGTGTATAAACAAAAATTCAAACAGTCTTAAACTTTCAGGGCCAGCTACGATCAGTAAAGTAGTAGTAGTCTTATTCCATCAGTTTATTAGCCCAACCAGAATATCTGCTGAACTGATATTCAGAAGCCGAATCCAGCAAATTTTAACGTAATTTTAATATTAACATTTGACATCAATAAATATGGCCACATTACAATTCATATTTGATGCATCTGTCAGCATTTATATACATCAACTCATTTTCATTTTATTTTGCAGATTAAATGACGCCAAGAAACCCGATGACAAGCCTAAACCAGCTCCAGGCCGAATTGCCGACAAAATCAGCATTTTCGAGAACCAAAAACTTGGAATTCCTGGACAGTTCCACACCCCAAGAAGTGCGGACGTCTCCCCTATACGGAAACCAACGGGACGCCTAAAAGAGGAGTTTGCTTCGTCTGGATCGGCCAAAAGTTTGGACAGAAGAAGGTCTAGTTCATCATCCCCTCCACGTGATAGAGTTATGACAATTAAAGAGCGGGTCAGGAACTTTAATGAAGCCTGCAATACGACACCGCCAACGAGCATCTCGAGAATCAAAGTGTCTGCATCCAAGTCACTGGAGCTACTGGACTTTCCGGACCAGCCTGACGCAAATGAAAAGGCAGTGTCAAAAGTGGTGTTGCAATTTAACGGGGGAGCTAAAACGAGTGCGGGTAACTTCAAAGTACAATCTCCTATAGTGACGGAGAAAGAGGAGGCCAAAGCTAGTGAGGCTAACGATGTAGTTGATGCTAGCAAAACGCCGCCCAGAACAGGGTTGAAGGCCAAACGGCGGAAAGGTAAAGAGCCAGCAAGTCCGAAGAGTGAAAATAAAAGAATAGAATCAACAAAACTAGAGGTAAATAGTTTTGATGGAAGAGAAACTGACCAAGATGGCGGCAAGAATGTTACCAGGCAGGTTTCTGGTAGCGTTTTTCAAACATCACAAGATAAAGTTAGCGGAGATGTACAAGATACTACAACAAAACAAGATGCAATGCAAAAAGATGATAAGAGGATGGCAAAAATGCTGCTTACAAATATAATATCAGAAAACATGTTTTTAGAAAGTTCCAAAGTAGACAAGCTAACACCTAGTTCTAAGCAATCAGTGAGCAAAAGTGAAGAATTAGCAAAGGCAGACGTTCTAAATAGCGCCACAAAAGTGGGTGAAATCAGTTATGAAAAGCCACTTAGAAGAGACAGAAGAACTAAAGTAGACTCCACCAAAGGTCAAGACGAGGTTGCGAGTTCAAGCTCACAGTTAAGCCTGAAAGACAAGGAAAGCAAAACATTAGCTTCTGTGGACTCAGAAAATAAATTGGACTTGTCAAGTGAGAAAAGCCATGTCAAGCCAGTTGAAAAAGTGAGTTCAGATAGAGGCAAGAAGCTGGCAGAACCAACTGAATTACATGACAATGAGAGCAATTTATCCACTAGTGCCCAGTCAAAAGAATCAAAGGCGGAAAAAGCCAGCCTCAAAAATGACGATAAAAATATGCTACCTGCTGTTAAAGGAAGAAATTCAATAGACCGGCAAATAGCTATTGACAAATTGGACAATGAACCTGCGGCTTCACAACAAGCAGACACAATAGCGCTGTCTGACAAAGCTAGTGGAAATAAAAAGTCCTCTGTTAAGCACTCTACTTCAAGTGATATTGGCAAAAAGCTAACAGAAGTAGCATCGATGTTTAATAAAGACAAAGACAGTTTCACACAAAAATCTCCTAAAGGAAGCAAACTTGATGTCAAAGTAGGAAGTGATGCTATAAGTGCAGAGCAGAAGATAAGTGACAAAGCTGAGGGCACTACAAAGACTACAGATGTAGGACCCTCAAAAGAAGTGCAAAAAAGTGGCATTAGTATTCAAAGTAAAGTAGATTTGTCCAAAGTTAAACAAGAGGATGCTGCTGCTACTAGTGCACAGAGAAAGTTAAATGACAAAAATGAGGGTACTACAAAGACTACAGACATAGGACCCTCAAAAGTGCAAAAACGTGTCAGTAATATGGAAAATAAAGTAGATTTGTTCAAAATCAAACAAGACGATCCTGCTGCTACAAGTACAGAACAAAAGATAAGTGACAAAAAGGAGGGCACTACAAAGACTACAGACATAGGACCCTCAGAAGTGCAGAAAAGTGTCACTAATACTGAAAATAAAGCCAACTTGGTTAATGTTAAACAAGAGATTACAACTACAAGTGGTCAGGAAAAGATAAGTGACAAAGTTGAGGACACTACAAAAAGCCCTAATATTGAAAATAAAGTAGATTTGGCTAATGCTAAACAGGAAATCGCTGTTACACGTGGAAATAAAAAGCAAAGTATCAAAAAGGAGGGCACTGCAAAGACTACAGATATA
This sequence comes from Periophthalmodon schlosseri, assembly GCA_000787095.1. Lineage (NCBI taxonomy): Eukaryota > Metazoa > Chordata > Actinopteri > Gobiiformes > Gobiidae > Periophthalmodon > Periophthalmodon schlosseri. Next base: position 75,732 of record KN472015.1, on the reverse strand, counting down.
GGACCCTTGAATGAAATGGAAAAAAGTGTCCCTAATATTGAAAATAAAGTAGATTTGACCAAAATTAAACCAGATGCTGAAGCTACAAGTGGAAAAGAAAAGCAAAGTATCAAAAAGGAGGGCACTATAAAGACTGCTGATATAGAACCGATTGAAGTGCAAAAAGGTCTACCTAAAATTGAAAACAAAACAGCTGATAAACAAGATTTTGCTTCTAAAAGTAGAAAGACCAGACCAGTTGAGAAACCAGTATTATCTGATAAAATGCCAGAAATTAATATCGGCAATAAACTCCAATCACCTGAGGTTACTTCTACAACTGACAAAAAGGACAAAAAGGACATAGCATTGCCAGGTGAACCAGCTAACAAAGAATCCGAGCAAACAATCGCACCCTCTAGTTTACATTCCGAAAAAGATGTAGCCAGACAGGACGTCAAAGAGGAGAGAACTGCTCACTTGTCAGTCAGCAAAGTCGAAACTGATACTTCTGCCAGTCGCAGGGAAACAAAGGAACCCATTGACCACGAGCCTGCTATTTTACCTCAAAAAGACCAGGAAACAGCCAGCAAAAACACTGCCCCATTCACAACAGTAACAAAAGGCCGCCTGAAAATTGCAAAAGAGAGGTTAGCATCTGCAGATTTACCTGCAACGGAGCGGTTAGATGAGAAGTCAAAGGAGGGACAAGATGCGGAATTGTTTTCGCCGTCTAAATTACAGAGCAAGCCAGATACACAGGGAGCGGCGACAGGTTTAATAAAGTCAGAAGTAATGGAAAAAAGCACGAAATGTGTTGGCAAAAACGGCAGGGGAGAAGTAGACAGCACTACAACAAAAAAATTGGATATTAGAACAGAGAGATTAGGGCAAGAGGGCAAAGTTGCCAGGGAGGATGAAAAAAATATCCCAACAGATGACAAATTGGAAGGCCAGGAAGTGAAAAAACAAGAAAATGCCACTAAGATTTCACCAAGTAACACGTTGTCATCAGTGGAGACAGTGGGGGTAGAGAACAATGCAGTTTCTGTCAAAGATAATGAGGGAGAAAGAGAGGAGGGCAGACATGCAATTGGACCCTCAGCGCTGACAAAGTCTACAAAAATCTCTGCAAAAGAAACGTTGCCAAAATCAGCAAGCGAGACTAAACCACAGGCTAAATGTGGAACTATGGAAAATAAAAGTCAAAAAGGGCCCGATGACTCAGCCCAGCAAGCCAAGCCTATTGCCGGTGCAAATGGAGGGGTGCTAAACGTAGCTAAAAATGACATGTTTGAAGCATTGAATAATGTAGAACAGGCTACGAGCAGGGATTTTGAGAAATATAGTAATGATGATAGAAAGCTAGCAGTTAAAATTGTGTCCGAAAGCCCACAAGTCTCAAAAGATTTAATCAAACAAGCCAGTGGTAGTGGGAGCGAAAACCAAATTACGGAGAAGATAAAAATAACCAAGGTGGCAGCTAATGGCGCCGTCAATGTTCCGTCAAAAACCCCAGCGCTTAACGACACACCAGCTAGCGCTAACAAGCTAACTTTTAAAACATCCCCTGAAGGCAGTAAGTTCTTGGACTCATCTCTAAAAAGGCACAACTTCACAAAAGGTAGAAGTAAAGATGACTGGAGCATGCCACAAACTCAGGATGCCCCGTCTAGCTGGCTGGACGTGGATTTCCCCAAACAGAAGCTAAAAGTGTCGAACGAAGCTAAGCTAACGTCATCGGGGAGCGAGAGCAACCTTTTGGACACGTCTGACAATCTCGATGACGAAGATTTTGTGGAGAAAATTAAAAAGTTATGCGCACCGTTTTCATTACCGCCGAGAAAACATAACCCGCTCAGAAACCCGCAACCTCCCTTTGCGATGCCGGCGATCAAAGAAGATAGATTTGAAAAAACGTTCGACCCTGATGAATTTACTTTTGGATTGAGAAAGAAAAACAAGTTCAATTTCGAGACGCCAAGTTTGTTAGCGAAGCTTCAAAATCCAGAGGGGAAACCTAGCATAAAACCAGCAAGAGCTAGCTTAGCAGATCGGAGCATGTTGTTAAGCGGTTTGGAATCCCGCTTCCGAGACAAGACTAATACAAAAGAAGAGCAAGAGGAGGCAAAGGATGAAGCAAAGGATGAAATAAAAGTGAAATCGCGTTTGGAGGGGAGCTGTGTGCTTAGCAGTCTGACCACATCCAACTTTAGGAGCAAACTGAGTCATAGTCAAGCCCAGGCAGAAGGCGCTAACTCTGGGAATGCGTCTCCAAGCAGCCCCTTAAACAACAGTCCCCAGCAACCGGCACCGCCTCCCCCTTGTCCAACAAAAACTAACCGGGAGGCGCAGAGCAAGAAAGAGGAAATCCAGCGTGCAGGGGAACTTGTGGACAGTGACTCAAGCCCTCCGCTTCCAACGTTTAACCAGATCAAGCTGCCGGACTTTTTGGAGAAGTACCTCCCCAGAGAGGCTGAGAAGCAGGGGCAGAGGGAGCCAGCGACACAACAGCAAGCTAGCACGGAGGTTAGTGTTAAAGCTTTGTACAGATGTCACTGCAGATTTGTACTGCAGTTCTTAAAGTGACCATACACTGTAAAAAAGTTTCCATTTAAACGTGGCTACATCGGGGTAGGTCAGATCTTGCAAAATTTGCTGATTCGAGTCAAAAGAGTACACAAACTTTGAATGCTACTGCAAAAGGTTTATACCATGGAACAGGTCGGGACTAGTTTATTCAAAACAAGATGACTACGCTGAATATAATGCACTGTTACAATAGTTAGCAAGGAACCTATTGTCATAATCCAGTGGCATGCCCTTCTGTACACGTGTCTTATTAGTGTTACTGCAAAATTGTACTGCAGTTCTAAAAATGACCATACACTGTGAAACACTGTAAAAAAAAGTTGTCGTTTAAAAGTGAATACATTGGGATAAGTCAGATAATCGTCTTGCAAAATTAGCTGATCTTAAAGGCGCAGTACCTGAATTTTACTGTTTTAAAAATGTGAAAAACAGAACTAGTTAATTTTTAACAGTTTGCAGTTGCCATATCGATTAACAATTGAAAACAAAATATTATATCTTTTGAATGGGAAAAAGTCATTTAGAGCTTTGAAGATGTAAACACACTAATAATAGGGTTGCTCAAACAAGTGTGAATGAAACAAAACACAACTCCAAGTATGTTTTTGAGGAAGTAACAGCATTATGGCTTAAAGCTCGCACGTGTCAATTTTGTGTAATATAGGATCTTTATGCATAACAAGTGAATTCATCAAAACTATCTAAAATGACTCAAATCAAGACTAGCATTTCAATTTTCAACTTCCTTTTTGCAGTGTATACCAATGTTGTACCAATGTGATCCGCACACATGACAAACTCTTACAGCGCTTTTGCTCGCATGGCCTTACAGCAGAAGTGAAAGTAGCTGAGGAATTTAAGGAATGCCACAAAAACACACACACACACACACACGAGCACACACACACACACACACACACACACACAATGTTGAAAGTACCGCTGTCATTACCTTAGGCTTGGTAGCATTTTGAATGGCAAACATTTCCTGTTTTCAAAATCCTCTGGGACCAATAATAGCTGTGCATGTGACAGGGGCGGGCTTTATGCAGAGCTTTAGCTTTCTGATTGGTTGAAAGTTAGTTAGTTTCGTTTGCTGTGCTGTAAGCTGTAATGTACGTGTTGGCACCACCCCTGTTTGTGATTGGTTGAGTTCAAGCATTTTCCAGCCAGTATTCAATATTCATTTATTTGAAATTTGTATAAAAAAAGGTTAATCATAGTAGTTATATGTAGTAGTAGTAGAGGCAGAAGTAGTAGTAGTAGGAGAAGTAGTAGTAGAAGTAGTAGTAGTAGTAGTAGTAGTAGTAGTAGTAGTATAATTAATAAGATGTATTCAGAATTGTCTCTCTGATGGAGCAGGAGCTAGTATTTTGTATTTATTATGTTGTATTTCTCCAAAAATAAAATACACAAATACTTTCCCTGATCATTTCTGTTGACAAGGTTCATAATTCCACTATATCCATCCAGCCACACCACAGCAACTGCAGATTAACTATGGCGTCGTCGTAGGTTAACATTGTTTAGCCAATAGAAAGTTGTTTTGCAATATTAAACCTGGCAGTTACAGCAGTAGTAAAATGTAATTTACAGGAGTGGAAAGTAACTAATTACAAATGTTACTGTAATTAAGTAGATTTCTAAGGTATTTGAAATTTTCTGAGTAGATTTTTAAACCTGGACTTGGACTTGTATTTGAGTATAATTCTAGCCAAGTCATTGTAAGCAGCTACATTACAGAAGTTACCACACATCTATAAACACACAAAACAGCACTGCATCGCCAGCTCAGATTGTCCAGAGCCCTGATTATCCAGTGCTTTGATTGGCCAGAGCTCTGATTAGCCAGAGCTGTGATTGGCCAGACCTCTGATTATCCAGAGTTCTGATTGGCCAGAGCTCTGATTGTCCAGACCTTTGATTATCCATAGCTCTGATTATCCAGAGCTCTGATTGGCCAGTGCTCTGAGAATATATGGTTTAAAATAATGTATTCAATTTTAAACAATAAAATGAAGTTTTGTTTAAAAGAATGACCTAAAATGCTACTAAATTTGCCTAAAAATGTAACTAGCACATTGAGTGGTGTCTTTCATGCATACTTTATAGTATACAAATTTGGCAGCAGTACCTGTATTTGTAATTTTGAAATGTTCAACTCAACAGCTCCACTGTTGCAGATGTATTTCTGAATCCACATGTAATCTCTTGTCTCATGCTGTGTTTGTGTGTAGGTGGGTTTTAAAATGCCTTCAGTGAAAGAGGAGACACAGTCCACACCGGAGGAGCAACAAGTCCATACACAGGTCTGACAACACGAGAACTCAAGTAACAAAACAGCATTGCTTCTACTTGTTGTAATCATTAATATGGAAATATGAAATACAAAAATGTGTGTATGCGATATGTTTCATCAGCCTCACTGTGTTGGAAAGAGTACTCGAGTTAAAGTACAGTTACATGGCTAATAATGGACTCAATTTCAAGTACAAGTACTGCTATCAAAATTGTACCTAAAAAAGTACATACTCCTCAAAGCACTAGTTACTTTTTTTTAGATCTTCAGCAACATTTTAGGTCAGAGCAGGAGATACAGTGCTGTTATGTGGGTTTAGAAAGAAGCAGAGACAGAGGTGGGACTCCTGCAGCATTCACGATGTTCTACGATGTCAAATTTAACTAATTACAATTACATGGCTTGAATTATGCTCAATTACAAGCACAAGTACAAGTTTAAAAATCCACTCAGTTTCCCCCAAAATGGACTGAAGTACAGTAGCATGAGTATTAGTTACTTTCCACCCTTGCAGTCCCTTTATTATGGAAAACAGGAATCAAATGTGAGGCACTCAAGGGATAAAATATGAAAATCTGTGCCCATTTAAACTAATGCCATTAATGGTAATAATGGTTTTATATTTCTTCAAAGCTTTTTTCTTTATAATCACTCTGATCACAAATCTAAAGTGCACCAGATTGAAACACATTTGAAAACAAACCTGTGCAGCACCAGTAGCTTCTAGCTTTTTGTGAACATTCCGTTACCAATGAAATAAAATGTAAACTTATTTCCTAAAGAGGGAGTATTATGCAAAATGGACTTTCTGGAGCTTTCTACCATGTTATAATGTTGCTCCCTCATCAAAAACATGCCTGAAGAGGTTTTAGATGTCACTCATGCATGTTTGAGTATTTTAGCGATCTCTCCAGGGCCCGATTTGAACCCTCCTTACAGTTAGCTATAAGATTCTGTACAATTCTCCGCCCACGAGCCTACGTCACCCATGCTCCCTGACACAATGTCCAGTAAGGTCATTAGTGGGATGCACGCAGATTGTGCTGTGATAGCGTTCTGAAGGGAGAGTGAATTAGCGTGGAGAGCAGAGTGTCAAAAACGAAAGTGAAACTTGTTAAACATGTTGATACGTTGCTTTCTGCGATTATAGCATTTTCAAAACAGAAGTGATAAATTGCTGAGGGCTGCATTTGGCAGTAGTGTAACCAGTAAAGACCTCGCCCGGTTGCAGACTGACATTGTGTTCTTGGGCAAGACACTTCACTCACTTTGCCCACTTCAGTTGAAAGAACAACAACAGACTTTAATGAAAAGTAAAAAAAATACTTCTGGTGTTCATATGCAGTACAGATGATTTATGAAAAGGTGAAGGTAGCAAATGCAATGTTACTCAACTAGTACGGCACTGAACTTGTACTTTTACTTCAAGTCAAGTTACATTGTTGTCATGGTTTTATGTTCAGGCTGCAGTGAAAAAGCCCACACTCACAGAATCATCCCCGAGCACACCGACAGAGCTGCACGTCGACAACAAGGTACCTTTCATTCTACTGCAAAATAGTACTTTTACTTAGTACTTTTACTTAGTACATTTGGGCATACTTGTGTTTAATTTGCTAGTAGTAGTATTAGTTAGGACTGCACTATATATCTTGAAAATATTGCAATGCTGAAAATAATGAAAATAAATATATATCAACAAGACAAGTTCTTCTTTTTACAGAGGTGTTTTTGTAAAGTAAAATGGACAAAAAAGCAGATTGTTTTCATGATTTTACTTAGTTAAAACCATACTTTGGAACATTCTCCATGGAGATAGGTATGTTTTTGGCTGGAATGTTACATACTGTGGCTGTAAAGCTACAATCTGCAAGTTTATTCGTTTTTTTCACCAGTTGATGGCAGATGTGAAACCTGTTCCCCCTCACCTGGCCCCTCCCCTCACCCTCAATGCCAACCTGTGGAACATTCCAGGCAAAGTGGTCTAAACATGCTCTTTCTGTTATGTGTTAATCTGTTGGTGTTGTGTGGTTCAGGTTGCTGTAAAAATGCCTTCTCCCGCTGGTACTACAGAGGAGCTGAGTGTGAAGACCACTCCGACGCTTCCGCAGTCTCTGACCAATCACTTTTCCGGGATTTCTCTGAAGGATCAAGCCCCGCCTCCTCACGCTCTGCCCAGGAGGAGACCTAGCAACAAAGTAAGTGCCGCACAAGCTTTACTCAGCGCAAAATAAACCAAGATATGCATAAAATTGACATTCTTAGCCTATAACATAATATTATAATGCTTATGATATGCATTTGTTATCAACTCCATTGCCCTAATGAGGCACAATTCTTCAACGTAAGCCGTAACCATAAACTGTATATATACTTTCTAGCCACCACATAGGAGTGTTTCCTTCGAGTTCTGGTTCCAGTTGACTTCTACTGAAAAATGGTGGCCCCACTCTCTCTAACTGTTGCTGTGAGACTCGTCATTCTGACCTTAAAATGTTTGTTTTAACCAGAGGTGGACAGTACTCAGTTACGTTTACTCCATTACATTTACTTGAGTTTACCCCTACTTGAATAATATTTTTTATTGAAGTAACAGTACTCTTACTTGAGTAAAAGTTGTGGTTCCTCTTTCCACTGTGAGTAAGTCTATAGTGACAAAAGCTTTATGTCGACAATATGAAATGATTTGAATGTGTGTCTTGCACCTCTTCCTGAACATTAATAAGAGACAAATCAGCTGCTTTCTTTCCCTGAGGTTGCTCTCGCTAATGTTAGCAACAGGTTTGATTGACAGCTACCCCTCATTGCTAAGCCCCAGCACCGGTGGTTTGGCAGGGGGCGGGTGCTGCTGATTGGTTCTTTGATTATGCACCAGGATTCCAAATATGGATCTTGGTTACAGTTTAGCCACTATAACTGTGACTGTTATAGGTCACATCACACTCACTTAGTCCACTTCTATTGTACAGTCTATGGCCATAACTCATTAAAGATTAAGATTATCTAACTTCTCTGGTAATCACATAGAGATGTTATTGCTTTGCTTGCTCATTCAGTTACACGTGTTTATGTTACCTAATAGTACTTGAAAAACATTTGTTCTTACTGTGAGTGATCTACAGATCCACAGATGTAAGCTGTAACCTGGCCTGAAGATCAATAAAGCTATAACATCTCTGCAGCAGTGTGTCTCTCTGAGGCCCAAAGCGTGTTTTTAAAGTACACCATACATGGAGATATTTATTGAATCTTGACAAAGCCTGCATCCCCCGTGGACATGGCTGAAAGCTCTGTGCGTGTGTGTGTCTCTGCTGCAGTGAATACAGACAGGTCCTGAGGCAGAGACACTGCTCCAGACTTTTAAAGATGCACTTTTGTGTTGGGTGGGCTAAACCAGGACTAAACCATGAGTAAACTAGGACTAAACCATGAGTAAACTAGGACTAAACCATGAGTAAACTAGGACTAAACCATGAGTAAACCAAGACTAAACCAGGACAAAACCAGGACAAAACCAGGACTAAACTAAAACTGAACCAGGACTAAAGCAGCACTAAACCAGGACTAGACCAGGACTAAACCAAGACTAAACCAGGGCTAAACCAGTACTGAGCCAGTACTAAATCAGGACTAAATCAGTATTAAACCAGGACTTAACCAGGACTAAGCCAGGACTAGACCAGGACTAAGCCAGGACTAAACCAGGACTAAACCAAGACTAAACCAAGACTAAACCAGGACTAAACAGGACTAAAGATCGACCTTGTACTCAGCTTCAGTGTCTGAACAAGTCTACATCAGTGAACCAAGACTACAGAAAGTACTACAGAAAGTACTACAGACATAATTACTACAGAAAGTACTACAGACACAAGTAAGCACCATGCACAGTTAGGTAGTAGCTAGGTTGCACTTTAATATCAGCTCTCCACAGATCTGACTTGTAAATTGCCCTGGTGGCATCAGCTGCTGTCTCCATGGAGATCCATACATGTAATGCTATAATCTGCAATATACACAGTGCATCTTTAAACCTGACAAATCTTATTTTTGACCCTACTTTTGTTCTATTTTTGTATCAACATTAACTAACAAGCTTTGGGAAAAAATATCCAATTTTAATTTTTCTGACAAGCATTATGATTAATATAAATAAATAGAATCTCATGCATTTCATGTTTGTAGAGCTCTAAACTACAGGGTTAACAGCTTTTACACATTATAAGACCTCACGGAGACATGGGCAGGGCATCTGACACACAGAGAGGGTATCTGACACACAGGGACATTTCGGAACATGTTTGTAGAGGTCTAAACTACAGGGTTAGCAGCTTCTACGCAGAATAAGACCCCACAGAGACACAGGGAGGGCATCTGTCATACAGGGAGGGTATCTAACACACAGGGGCATTTCATTGTTTGCCGTGGAAATGAATATGTTACAAGTAGCTAATTATAAGTCACTGAGTAATAAATCAAAACAGTGACGTAGATTTATACCACTCCACCCACCTCTTACCAAAAGTGATTGTGTTGTGCCTCTCCTGATAAATTGGCCTTCGCTGGCAGAACATCCCACTTTGACAGATTCAAAACACACTATTTATTTACTTACTTAGCCTTCTTGAACATTCCACACCTGCTACTACTGATAAAAGGCCCCTTTGCTACTCGTATTGCAGTTTAAATAGCCCCAGTTAACTTATTCTGTGTAAAAGCTGCTAACCCTGTAGTTTAGACCTCTACAAACATGTTCTGAAATGCCCCTGTGTGTCAGATGCCCTCCCTGTGTGTCAGATGCCCTCTCACCTTCTTGGTTGAAATTCAAACAGCTAAACAGGACTGTCAACGCTCATATTGAAAATGTGTCGTTTAAATTCCTTTTTCTGTTTTTTCTTGCACCTTCGGACGATCTTAAAACTTCTCAGGCTGTGTTTGCTAACGTGCGCACTGTGTCACCATGGTAACTGCTAAACATTCCGCCATAGACATGCATGCAGAACCGCCAGCGTGACGCCACTGCCGTGTCAATAGCGTCTTCTTCACCGCAGCCCAACCTCAATTCAAAACAAGCCGCTTTGTAACTTTATATTCCGTGCGTTCCTATGCAGAGGTCTCAGTCTGGATTATGAATGCTCTGTTTTCTCTTTCTGCAGATTCGACCAGCGAAAGGATTCCACAAGAGGCCTGGGAAGGTAACGTAGGCACGACTTTTGCCCAATTTAAACCGAAGCAAGATGGTGGAAGGAATTTGGCGGGGTTGGCAAATTTGCACGGGACATCTGTTAGTCATATGCTGTTCTGGGGGTAAACAAAGCATTAAAGAAGCTTGAGAAAGAGAAACACACAGATGGGAGTGATTACAAAGAATATAGTTTATTTGCAGTGTAGACTAGTGGAGTAACAGTAACAAGTACAGAGCTGCAGCATCATGTTCGTATTTATACAGACTCTTAAAGACATGCCCATTTTATAACAAAGACAGCCACATTAAAGAAGGGGTATTATGCAAAACTAATTTTTTTAAAAACATGCCTGAAGAGGTTTTAGATGTCATCCATGCATGTTTGAGTAACCTAGCGATCTCTCCCGGGCCCTATTCAAACCCTACTTATGGTTAGCTGTAAGATTCTGTCTAATGCTACAAGCCCACAAGCCTACGTCACCCATACTCCCACACGACAGTTCTCCATAAATATACAAAAACATGATACAAAACTGTACACAACAACTTTACAAACCTGATGTGATGTGCAGTAGTTTCATTAGCGGGATGCACGCTGACTTGGAGGGAGGGGAGACTCAGAGCGTCAAAAAAACAAAAATTAAACTTACAAAACATGTTAATACGTTGTTTTTGGCGAATATAGCATTTTCAAAACAATAAAAGGAAACATGGTGATCTAAATATGTTATTTGTTACCTTGTATCTGGGGACACAGATACATGTTCAAATCAAATATAACTTTTACTGATAACAATACAAATTTATTCTTAATTACAAAAACAATGGACATGATGGCCCGTTTATTTATGTTATAATTTGGTGTTTTGGTTGTCAAGACGATTACCCAACCAGAAAGCAGAATGAGCCTCACATGACTCTCTCATTTGGGTTGCCAGTTTCAGTGATGAAATGTAGTTGGTAACTTGTATGTGTCTCTATCTCTGGCAACACAGGTTCCGTTGTGATTACAGTACTTTTGTAAAACTGTAAGAGTGCAGGATACATACAGTTCTTTTAAATCAAAATGTCAAAATTGTCATCACTAATATATTTTTCTCTCAGTCCCCAAACAACTAACTTCTACTTATATCACTTCTGTATTTCCATTACTGCTTCAACAGCACTTTTACTGCGTCATTTGAGGTTACTTGGAGCATAGTACTTGTATTGTTATAGCTTTTTCCATGTTTGACTAAATCTAGCAACATTTTTCTGCGCCGTGACTTTATATGCGAGCCTATTGCACAGCCGCCCCACTGCCTGCTTTATAAGCCCTAATGAGAGTATAGAACTGCTGCTGAAGCTCCCTGTGGGGACTGAATTAGCCTAACCGCTAAAGTTTTGTTCTCAAATAAACAGCTTACAGCAGGGGTGTTCAAACTTTTTTCACCGAGGCCCACATCTTGAAACGCATTCGAAGCGGAGGGACACAGACAGGGACATGGCGGGTGCATTTGACTTAGTTTTGACAGAGCATTCACTTTGGGTGTGGATTTTGTGTCTGATGGTGGTAGTGTTACTCACATTTGCTGTAAAAATACTGCCTATAATTTGGCCAATTTAGTAGCACTCTTTAGGTTACTCTTACTTGAGTAATTTCTTGGACCATTACTTTGTACTTCTACTTGAGTAATATTAATTTGACGTCTTGTTACTCTTTTGGCTACTCTGCCAGCCTTCTAATGAATTTACTGGTTTTCGAAGTGTTTTTCTGGACCACAGCAGAGGGGGAAATGCATAGAGTGAGTTAGCTGGAGTTTTGTGAGTGACAGACAGTTTAATCAGCCTTTTCATTTATGGAGATCGTGACGGGGTTTATTCCTGTCTTTGAGTGCCAGACTGCCGAACCATGCCAGCAAGGAAAATTATTAAATAGATAATAAGAGATAATAAAAAGAGACTTATAAAAGAGTGTGAGCAGAGTCTTGCCTGTGTTAAAATGTGACAGCTTTCTAAGGCAGAAAAACATTGGTGTCCTTTTTTGCAGGCAGCTTCAGATTTTTCAAAGCTGAATGAGCTGGCGAGCTAACAAGAGCGAGTGCAGGGAATTAGAGGACAGATGAGTAAAGATTTGTAGTAACATGTGGTGCTAAACATATCAAACAAATTTCCTGCCTATTTGAATCGAATCGATTCCGAGTGTCCCGC
>KN472015.1:17154-57368 GCA_000787095.1 Periophthalmodon schlosseri | reverse complement strand
AGAAAAAAACATATATTTCTCATATAAATCGCATCTGAGTATAAGTCGCACCCCCGGCCAAACTATGAAAAAAAATGTGACTTATAGTCCGGAGAATACGGTACTAAAATGTTTAAAAAAGTTACCCGTCCTTCAGAGCGCTATCACAACACAGTCTGCATCCTGCTAATGAAACTACTGCACATCACATCAGGTTTGTGAAGTTGTATTGTATTGTTTTGTATCATGCTTTTGTATATTTATGGAAAATGCCACAACCTTATGCTGTAGACATGTGGGCTGAGTTTTGGATAGGATCATACTGCTAACCGTAAGGAGGGTTTGAATAGGGCCTGGGAGAGATCGCTAGATTGCTCAAACATGCATGAATGACATCTAAAACCTCTTCAGGCATGTTTTTGACAAAGCTCCAGCTTTGTACAAAGCTCCAAAAAGCCGATTTTGCATAATACCCCCTCTTAAAAAAATCTGTCTTCATTGATACAGTAATTAAAGTGTCATTGTCAGGGCTGCATTTTTTGATGTTGTGTTTGATGGTGGCTTTTCTTTGGTGACAAAACCGCGATTCACTATTCAAAACAAAATTAAGTGTGAGAAAACGAGCTTTTAGTGGTTACAATTAGTAAATCTCACAGGCTGCAAATAATGAGGCATGTCATGCTAGTTGTTAGCTTAACTATACTTTTATTATGTTACCAGCCAGAAACTGTTAAAAATGTTATTGTCATTTGTAGCTTTAGTTTTTTGAGCAAAATGTCTTGCCCCAGTACAGATATATTGTATAAGCGGCTCTTGAGGACAAAATAAGTCTGTGTGTTGTTTGCTTCTAATTATAAAGCGTTTTATTGTTTGATAATGAGGAAGTGTGTGTTAGCATGCTAGTGTTTGTTTGAAAATTGCTTATAAACTTGTCATGGTGAATAACTAGGATGTGCAGACTGGATAGGCTAAGTGTCTCTAGTAGGTTAGACTGCTGTAATGAGCGTTAAGACAGCTGCAGTACATCCAGAACGCTGCTGCTCGGGTCCTGACTAGAACCAGGAAGTACAAGCTCATAAGTCCTGTGCTCAGGTCTCTGCACCGGCTCCTGTGGCTCAGAGAATAGACTTTAAAGCAGCTCTGCTTGTTACAAGTCTCTCCATGGCCCAGCACCAAAGTACATCTCCCACATGTTAGTGCCATATGAACCATCTCACACTCTGAGGACTTCAGGGACCGGCCTCCTGCTGGTGCCCAGAGTCAGGACTAAACATGGGGAATCAGCGTTTCAGTTTTCTGCAGCTAATCCAGGCTCAAAACGGTTGTGCTTAGCTGTGAATATGACTGAAAGGTTTTTATTCTGCACTTTTCTCTTTTAATGTTTATTTTATGATGATTATTTATTGTTTTGTATGACAATGTTTAAATCCAGGCTCCAAACGGTTCTGTTTAGCTGTGCATGACTGAAAGGTTTTTATTCTGCACTTTTCTCTTTAAATGATGATTATTTGTGATTATTTATGTTTTGATTTGTTGTTTTGTGATTTTAATGTCTTTCTTATTCTGTAAAGTACTTTGAATTACTTTATGTACGAATTGTGCTATACAAAAATAAACTTGCCTTGCCTAAGTGAGGAATAACTTACCACTGCAAACTGTTTAAAATGGAACTATTTCAGTTTTTCATGTTTTTAAGACAGTGCAAATCAGAGATAGCGCCTTTAAATAGAATTTGCAAAAAAAAAAAATCATCATAAAATAAAACATGCTTCACCAAAATTTTAAAAAACTCGAAAAGAACAAGGCAAGCTTTTTGGTAAAATTTTAAAGAGGGGATAGCTGATTATGCTAAAATAAAACATGCTTCACCAAAATTTAAAAAAACTCGAAAAGAACAATTTTAAAGAGGGGATAGCCGATTATGCTAAGCTTTTTACCATGTTATAACGTTGTTCCCTCATCAAAAACATGCTTGAAGAGGTTTTAGATGTCATGCATGCATGTTTGAGTAATCTAGTGATCTCCCCCAGGCCCTGTTCAAACTCTCCTTACAGTTAGCAGTACGATCATGTCCCATGCTCCGCCCACTAGCCTAAGTCACCCATGCTCCCACACTGCAATTTTCCATAAATATACAAAAGCAGGATACAACACAATACACTACAACTTCACAAACCTGATGTGATGTGCAGTAGTTTCATTAGCGGGATGCAGGCTGATTGTGTTGTGATATCGCTCTGAAGGGGGAACAAAGGGAGGGGAGACTCACTGTGTCAAAGACAAAACTGAAACTTATTTAACATGTTAATACAACAAAAGGTAGCGTTGTGATCTAAATATGTTACGTGTTAACAATTACCCCATAAAAGTATAATACCCCCTCTTTAAATATAGTGTGAAATGTTTAGTCTAATGCTCTTTATGCCATATTCAGTGCCGTTTTAAATGTGACTAAGGCAGTATTTGTATTGTGTGTCCACAGTTGGGTGCTGTATGAAAAACCTGGGTTCCAAGGCCGCACCATCGCTCTGGAGGAGGGCACTCTAGAGCTCACCAACGTGTGGGCTCAGCCTGGTCCAGATCCTGGTCTAGACCCTGGCCTGGACCCTGGTCTAGACCCACAGGTGCCCATGCAGATCGGGTCCATAAGGCTGGCTGTGTCTGTAAGTCCAACTAAAAATTCTTTATCTCTATATCAGTTGAGTGTAACCATCAGGCTGTTAAATGAAATATAAAATAGCTCAATCTGAATAGGTTGCATTAATGTTAAAGGTACAGTATGTAACTTTCTAGAGGTGGCACGTCACCTGCATGATTCCACAGAAATAGAAAGTTAAAAACATACTTAATTCTCCATGGAGATAGATCGTCTTTTATGCTCTACTATGGAAGATTACAGCCAAAGAAACAACATTTCCATGGAAACAAGCAGGAAGAGGCCCTCCTCCAGGCCAAATAAGAGTCAAGTCTGTGGAGATGCAAGCCCACAGACTAAGGATACAGAATAAGGATACAAGTTTTTCTGTACAGTACAACAACCAAAATGAAAAAAATCATGCTTTTATTTTAGTCTATTTTTGGGCTAAAAAGTTACATACTGTGGCTTTAACATTCATGGGTTTCCGAATGAATGAAATGAAAGTAAGCACGGTTGTCATAGCAATTAACAATTCAAAATGAAATCACAACATTCTATTGGCCAATATTTAATACAGGTGGTGGGCAAGTAAAGTTAATATTGTTACATTTCACATTTTTCACTAATAAAAGTGATCTGGTTCAACATTTGTGCATTTACATTTTGGATATTTCATGGCAAAGTACAGTGTAATTAACAGGGAAATCTGGCTCTTGATTATGACAATCTGAAAACCACCAATAACATGAAGCTGAAACCCATGGGTAATTTAAAAGTGAGCTGGAGAACACATCAGAATTATGTGTGTGTGTTCCACTCTGTTAGTTTTCATTCAAATTACATGCTTTATACTGTGTCATTAGGCTATAATCCCATTCGCTGCACATAGATAATGGACACCAACACTATTATTAAACTCCAGTCTCATGCACCGCTGCTGCCTTCTCAGATTTGTTCCTTATTTCACACTGGTTGTACATTCAGTGTGTAATCCAACTAGGCCTGTCACGATAACAAATGAGCCATTTGTCACACCATCGTCATTTTGGCCTTAAAATGTTCATATTAACCCGCTCTACATGATCCTGGTGTTTTTATTTCACTATTGTGTCTGTAACTCAAGATATAACATTAATAGGTGTTTTTATTTCACTATTGTGTCTGTAACTCAAGATATGAACATTAATAACAGACACATCAGGTGCCTTCTTTCCCCAAGGTCGCTCCCACTAGCGTTAGTAACAGGTTTGATTGACAGCGTTGCTAAGTGCCCACTCCCTAAACCAGCGTTGCAGGCGGGAAGGGCCGTTACCTTCAACAGCCTCGCTCGGGATTGGCTTTTTGGTTGCTGTGGTACTTGTGGTCGGACTTCCTAATATGCAACTTGATTCCAAATTGGCCTCTATAACTGCTTTAGCCTCGATGAGCTTCATTTGACTGGAGCCAAACGCTATGGGTGACGTCACACTCACTTAGTCCACTTCTTTATACAGTCTGTGGCTGTAATAAATAAATGAAACACTTAATGAGTCATAGAAGTTATTTATTTAACTCTCTACAGCTCAAATCTTCAGGAAAATATAAAAAGTTCCCCACTAGTGCAAAGAAAAAATCCCCACGATAAATATTGACTCCAAAAGTGATTGTTCCAGCTCTCAAGTATTGAACAGTCTGTTGATACTGTTATGGTGACAGGCCTAAACCCAACAGTTCCAACATTCATTCTGTGCTCCCTGAGGGCAGAGCGGGTCCAAGGGGCAGTACATCCTAACAAACATAAGCTGCTCCTCTTTGAATAATAATCCCTTTATTTATCCAAACGAAAGGTCCAAATGAAAGTGTCTTGATCGTCTGCATGCTAATCCAGCCATAGAGAGCTGAAAAGGGTAGGGCTGCATGAGAAATCAAAATTTGAATGTTTGAAATAACCAAACCACAAAGACTGCAATTATTAAGTGGAAACGACATCCCTGATGAGAACTGAATGTCCTTGTAAAAATAAATGCTCTAAACGAATACACATGATTAAAACATGCACAGAGAAGAAGTACCTTTTTGGAGGGTTAGACTATTGATACTTTGCAGCTGATGTCATCAACAGGCAAAGCTAACTAGAGACACTGCTCTGTCTGAAGCTCTGTTAGTCAAGTTAGACTTTAATCTGAGCTTTGGTTTAACATAATCGGATCATAAAGAACTTAGATTTAGATTTAGCTGAACTACAACAGGTGAGATGAGTTGTGATGATTTGTTTGGAGGAAACAAAAAACAAATGCGGTTCTTCAAAATGCTTATTCCAATTGGCTGCTGGAATTTTAATTGCTAATTGTAATTAAAGTAATTGCTCTATTCGTTGTTGTGGTAAAAATAAAGTGAAAGTGAGTACATTTCTTACTATTTCATTATTTTATTCTTATTTAAGTAATGGTTAGATGACAATTTTTTTTATTTTTACTTGAATACTACTATTCAGTGGTGGCTGGTCCATAATGGGTGGACCAGCCCCCCCTCCCTGCCCTCCCCCCCATCAATCAATGCAGATTTGGGCGAATACAGCATTTTCAAAACAATAAAAGGAAACATGGTGATCTAATTATGTTATGTGTTAGCAGTTAATACCCTGTCTTTAAAACCAACATTTAAAAACATGCAAATATACAGCAAGGACTTGAAAGTTGTTACTAGTCAAATCAAGTCTGAGTCCAAGAAGTTGTTTACAGTGTGCTCTCTGAACAGAATATTACTTTTTAAACATAGCAAATCTAATCGCAGTCATTTTTTTTTTTTTTTCAAAATTGTGGATAACTTGGAAAATGTGTCCCAAGTCCCAGTCTGGTTAATCTTTGCTCAGAATCTACCTTTTGCATTTTAATGTTTCTTATCCTGTCCACTCTTGTCTCTCCTCTCCAGGACTACACTGTTCCACACATAGACCTGTTCACAGAGCCGGAGGGGAGGGGCCGGGTCACTCCTTACCATGACGACACAATGGAAACGGGCTCCTTTGGCATCCCCCTCAACACCGCGTCCATACAAGTCCACTCCGGAGTGTAAGTGCATCTTTACCACTTATCCTGGTTTAGTCCTGATCTAGTCCTGGTCTAGCCCTGGTCTAGTCCTGATTTACTCCTAGTTCTGTCCTGGTTTAGTCCTGATTTTTTCCTGACCTAGTCCTGGTTACTACTGGTCTAGTCCTGGTTTTGTCATGGTCTAGTCCTGGTTTAGTCCTGGTCTATTCCTGACCTAGTTCTAGTTAGTTCTTGTCTAGTCCTGATTCAATCCTGGTTTAGTCCTGATTAAGTCTTGGGGTAGTCCTGGTTTATTCCTGACCTAGTTCTGGTTAGTCCTGGTCTAGTCCTGGTTTTGTCCTGGTTTAGTCCAGATTGAGTCCTGGTCTAGCCCTGGTTTAGTCCTGGTCTAGTCCAGGTTTTGGCCTGGTGTTGTCCTGGTTTAGTCCTGTTTTAGTCCTGTTTTAGTTCTATTTTAGTCTTGGTTTAGTCCTGGTTTAGTTCTGTTTTAGTCCTGATCCAGTCCTGCTCTAATATATCATATTTTTGCAATAATCACAAATGTCTTTTGTCTTTGTTCAAACATTGCAGAAGAACAAGATCAAATCGTATTGCAACATTTTTTGTTTTTTGTTTTACAGTTACTTATTATGTGTATCAAATGTATTGATACCCATATAAAACATCAAAACTAGATACTCATTTGTACAAGTATTGACACTGAAAGAAAATAGAACAAAACATTTTAAAAAAATTGCCCTTCTCTGAATAGTTTTAGAATGGAATGGTCTTGGTTTATATCAGAACTAGTTTAAGAGCACATGATAATATTAAATAAGGCACATACAGTTTTACACCCCTTCTCTAAAAATAGTGTTGTTCTGAAGCTGAGCACATGTCCATAAAGTGTGCATGTGAATACGAGTGATGTGCCAAAGTGTTGGAAGCTGAGCAGAATCTGTTGGACTATGTAACTATTGACTGAAACTGTATCATGCTATGATACTGCAAAGGGAAATCTTGAAGTTGGAGGCTAGAATTAAAGCAGAGCTATTCTGCAAAATCTACTTTTTAGTAGTAGAGTTTTTAACCATGTTATAGTTGTTTCCCCTCACCATTTACTCACCCAGGTTGTATTTAGAGTGACTCATGCATGTTTGAGTTATCTTCTTAGTCCTGTTTTCAATACTCCATTTTGCCGATCATATCCATTGGAGGTGCTGACAGCTGCACCACTCCTTGTTGTGATGATGTTTACGGCGACGTCGGCTCCCATTGGGCACCGCAGTTTTTTCTAACACGCATGTCAGCGGACTTGTTTCTTTTATTAAGTTGTTTTAGATGAATACTGCGATTTAAAATGTCCAAAATATAACATAATGATCCACAGGTGTCATAGATTATAACTATAGAGCAGACAGTCTTGGTTTGAAACGCCAAATTCAGGGAGTTTAAACCTGCGACAATGCTGGTTTTTAGGGTCGAGTCTACAAGCACACACTTTGAATCAGTTCAGCTTCGTGGTTTGTGTTTCTGTCTTGTTGTTACCAGAGAGAAAAAATGCGATACTGATACCACGATGATAATTTTAAAAAAACTCTTTCTAGAATGTGATTTTCAACAAGATCATTCTAAAGATATTCAGGAAAGGCTCATTTCTGTCTTGTGAATGTGACTTTGTAGTATCGATACCTGCTCAGTTAGTATCGATTAGTATCTGATTTTCGATACTTTTGACAACGATATACCCATTACCAGTATTGTACCGGTGCATCCCTAACAAACACCTCAACTAACGTCTTTGTACAAAATAGATGAATCTTGACTGGCTCTTACCTCCCCTCTCTCCCGCCCCTCCCTGCCTCTGCTCTGCCCTACACTGGATTCCTGTGGTGTAGCGACTTGTCTGGAGGTGGGTGTGTGCTGAGGGGAGGGGGGCAAAGTGACTCAGTGTTTGTACAGGCACAAGCACTGCCCCGGCGCATCTGTGCTCCCAATGTCATCCCCATGTGCAGGTCTGCGGCAGCCAAAATGCCAAGTGTAATCGCATTAATTGCATTGGTAATGTCGCTTATCTGTTAGCACCTGCCTGTAGCAGTGGTGATATTAAAACAATATTTTTTTGTTTGTCCCAGTAATCACATGTTATTTTTACAATCGTGCCTGTAAAACATGCCTGTAAATGTCTAGGTTAGGCCTTTCAACTTGCGGCCTGGGGGCACATACATCTAATCTGGCACGTGGCCCACCTTCCAAATTTTAAAACATTTTCTCTTGTTTGCTGGTTTAGTTAGTCCTAGTTTAGACCTGGTTTTAACTTGAGTTAGTACTATTTTACTCTTAACTTGCTGCTGGTTTAGTCCTAGTTTAATTCTGGGTTAGTCCTGGTTCAAAGCCAGTTGGTTCTAGTCTAGTCCTAGTCTAATACTGGTTCAGTTCTGGATTGTCAATTTTCACACAAACTGGTTATAGCAGTTGTCACTATATCATTACTGGAACATATTCAGTGTTGGTGATGTTTTGTGTTAGCATTGTGCACTTCCAGCTCACGGCCTTCAGAAAAAAACGGCCCTCAAGAAAATTTAGTTGAATAGCCCTGGTCTAGGTTAAAAGTGCTGTGCTTGATTCTTGAATACAGAACTTAATCATTCTAAACAGTCAAATGAATTGTTAAACACAAAATTGCAGAAATATAACTCTGTTTTGAGGATTTATTTTATTTTCTGACCGTTTTCTGCTAAAGAATACGATCTCCATGGAGATAATTCACCATCAGCAATGTTTCACAGTGCACCTTTAAATAGAACTTTTCTACTACTATTTCAACTGTGTCTTTCCCAAGGAAACAACAACAGGATTCATTGGCGGCAGATGAGAAATGCAGACAGATACAGAGTTGGTAGTATTTGTATGAATAGATATAGACGGCTTTCTAACTAGTCAGTACTTCCTGTAGGGTCATCAGAAGCATCGAAAATCAGATACTAATCGATACTAAAACTAATACTCGAAACTAGATACTCATTTGAGCAGGTATCGGTAATAAATTTGCATTCACAGGACAGAAATGAACCTTTCCTGAATAGCTTTAGAATGTTGAGCTGTACTTTCACAAGTTCCTGAATAGCTTTAGAATGTTGAGCTGTATCTTTCACAAGTATAAGACACATAGACTAGTAATAGACTAGAAAATCACATTCTATTGTCTAAATAAAGAGGGTTTTTTGGGTTTTTTTTTTTTTTTTTAATCATCGTGGTATTGGAATCAGTACTGAGTATCGAGTCTATTCCTTAGTGTCAAAATCGAGTTTGACATTTTTGTATCGCAGCAACACTAACTTCCTGTAGTAGGACGGGACAGGTGAAGTGGGCGGAGATAATCGAAACTGCCCTTTTTTAGGTCAGAGAGAAGCAGCAGTGTAGATGAATGACTCATCTATTATGTGTGAATGAAACAAAATGATTCTCAGACTTTGTTTTTTTACTTAAGTTAGTTTTGCATAACCTTCCTTAAGTCCTTGCTGAGTTGAAATTCTACAGACAAATAAATGGTACTCAGTGTTTCCAAAGGTCAGTGCGGTGCTGTAACGAGCAGGGCTGAATATAGATGGGCTGGTGCTGTGCGCGGGCAGATAGAAAGATCTAATTCAGCTGGGGTTTGAGCTGGCCATGTTAGCTTACCTCTCATATAGTACATGGTATACACACATTTTTTTGTACTTTCTCCACTTGGGGTGTCAAGGTCTTTTTTCTGACATAAGGTTCACTTCAAATTAAGGTTGTCCAAAGTTTCGAAAATCAGATACTAATCAAAAACTATAATACTAAATACTAAAACCAGTATCAAAACTAGATACTCATTTGAGCAGGTATCAATACTAATAAAGTCGCATTCACATGACAGAAATGAACCTTTCCTGAATAGCTTTAGAATGAGCTGTATCTTTCACAAGTATAAGACACATAGACTAGTACACGCCCATGGACCACTATGGAACCTACTGGACACTGAGGATTACACAGATATAAGGCCACATGGGAATAGAAAAGAAAGTACTACCATTTAATGTGGAAAATCACATTGTATTGTCTAAAAAGAGTGTTTTTTATTATCACTGTAGTATTGGAATCTGTATTGAATATCCAGTCTATTCCTTTGTATCGAAATCGAGTTTTGAGACAACACTACCGTATTTTCCGGAGTATAAGTCGCACCAGCCAAAAACTGTATAATAATGAAGAAAAAAACATATATTTCACATATAAATTGCATCTGAGTATAAGTCACACCGCCGGCCAAACTATGAAAAAAAGTGCGACTTATAGACCGGAAAATACGGTACTTCAAATTCACAATTATTAGCCTAATGTTCGAAAGCTCCTGAAATATTGAGAACTGAAAATACAAAATTTTTATGTGAATTCAAAATTGGCCAGTATTTATTGAGTAAGTTATTATTGCTATTCCCCCTTCAACTCATACAAATTACAAGTTCCAATACTTCTAAAACTGCCTACTACTGCTACTACTGCCTATAATACTTATAATACTACTATAATACTACTATAATTTCTGCCTTCTTCTACATCTACTACTACTACTACCTAAGACTACTACCTAAGACTACTATTACTACTACTACTTCTACTACTCCAACACTAACACAAATATTACTACTACTATCTACACTACTGTATATGTTTTCAGGTTTTTCTAATAATTACTTGGTTTGGTGATAGTTTGGTAAAAATGTTGAAGAAAAAGTACAAAAATACTTGACAAAGTACAAGTTAGCTCTTGGTTGGCAACATTATGGTTGTTAGGTAATAGTTATGGAATTACCTCCTACAGCCTGTGCCCAACCAGGAAGTAAAATAGCAAAAATAACCAAAAAACAAACAAACAAAAGAACAGAAACCAAAAAGAAGAAAAACTAGACAAGATTTGTAATAACTTGTTAAATATAATGATGTTAACTATGTTTTAGTGAAATGAGTAGTCTGTTCTGTCATGTGTGCTACTACTGTGTACTCTGTACCGCTACCATTACTCCTACTGCTTATTACTACCTACTCCCTACCATTACTACACAGTACTACCCTGATCTGGAGGTATGTGTACTATATACTTACAGTCCCTCTTGTCCTTCCAGGTGGTTGGTGTTCAGTGACCCGGGCTTCCAGGGCATACTGGCTGTGCTGGAGACTGGAGTCTACCCCTTCCCCGAGACATGGGGCTTCCCTTCGCCCTTCATAGGATCCCTCCGACCACTCAAGATAGTAAGAATGTATTCACTTCAATCAGAAGAGACAAAAACCTGTGGAAAGAAAAAAGAATTTTAAAGGCCCTGTACCTGATTTTTTCCCATATATTTGAGCAAAATGTGTCAGTACAGATATATTGTATAAGCAGCTCTTGAGGTCAAAATAATCTGCTGTTGTACAAGCAGCTCTTGAGGTCAAAATAAGTCTGCTGTGTACTGTCTGTAATTATAAAGTGTTTTATTGTCCGATAATCAGGAAGTGCGCTTTATCATGTTAGTTGTTGTTAGCTTTACTGTGATGACAAAACTCTTATGAACTCATTGCGGTGAATAATTAAGATGTTCTGAATGCATAAGGTAAGTGAAGAATAACTTTCAACCACTGCAAACTGTTTAAAATGAACTAGTTCTGTTTTTCACGTTTTTAAGACAAAAATCAGATACAGCGCCTTTCATTTCAGGGTTGCAATGAAAGTACAATAACAGAAGAAGAAGAAAAATATAACCTTAAAAATATCAAGAAAACCCTATAAAATAGACCTTAAATCTAACATCAAAAGCACAGTCAATGTTAGCTGCGCTCATTTAGCAGATATAGCAACATACGTCTTAGGCTAGAAATTATGCTGTTTTATAATATTATTACATTTATAATACAACCAAAAATTCTAATTCTTACATGATTGTAAGTTATATATTTTTACAAATTATGTTATATAAAAATAACATTTGAAACAAAAAGGTGATAGAGCATATGCAGGCATTGTCTAATAGGCCTCGCAACATTCCCAGTATTACTCAAGAAGGAGTAAAGATATACTGCTAGAAAAGTACTCTGAAACGAACAATTTCTTTAAAAAATGACTCGAGTAAATGTAACTGAGTACCCTGACTACCCAACTCTGAGAGTAAGATATAGAATGTGTGAAAAAGCCGGTGGATAGGCCGGTGCTTGTGTTTTATTATGAAAACTAAATCTGCTCTCTGTTTTTCAGGGAGGATTTAAAGTGGAGAATCCCAATGAGGTCAAGGTAAGACGCATCCATATTCTCTGGGAGTACCACCTGTGCCCTCAGTTAGGAAGTAAACATGCTCAAAGCAATTTAAAATTTTACTTAGAGCATTTGTAATTTTGCCTTTTATTAATTAATTATAAAAACCAGAATGAGCTTCTCATTTTGGGTTTCCAGATCCAAAGACTATAACCAATATGAAAATAAACCTAAAATGACTCCCTGACAGTAAATGCACACAAGAGGGGTGACCATTTTTGAGGCAATTTTAGTGCAAACAAGGTACATTTGCAGCTTTGTGAGTGTGTGCTGCCTTCAGTGGCGTCTGCAATTTAAAGTACTATGTAACACCACACAGGACTGCCCTGATTACAGCCAGGTGTTTCTCATTACAAACACCTGGCTCCAGGGG
This sequence comes from Periophthalmodon schlosseri, assembly GCA_000787095.1. Lineage (NCBI taxonomy): Eukaryota > Metazoa > Chordata > Actinopteri > Gobiiformes > Gobiidae > Periophthalmodon > Periophthalmodon schlosseri. The sequence goes on along the minus strand of KN472015.1, from coordinate 45,054 downwards.
CAGATTTTGAAGTGTAGATACCTGTTAGACTAATCACAGTGTTCTGCGCCCCTCCCTCCTCACACTCCCCTTTAGTCCTCCTGGCACTGCCCAGTTTAGCAGCTCTATTTGAGATGTGGTTGTCAAACCGCGAAAGTCTAAAACCCCTGCCCTTTGTCATGCTGTTGAGGAGGGCTGATGACACCATGAGAGTAAACTGAATCTGACCAAGTTCTTGCTCTAAATGCTTTTGATCTGAATGGTCACTACCTAAACCCCAGCACCTGCAGCCAATCATGAATCAGTGCTAGTGCAGCCTCTGCAGCTCAGTGAGTCAATTCTGGAGGTTGTGAGCTTTCACATGAGGCCTGTCCATATAATGAGAATGAGAAAAACTTGGATGTGTCCTCTATCTACAGGTTAAAGGTTCTATATTACACAAAATTGACTCTTGTGAGCTTAAAGCCATGTTAGAATGTTGTTCCCTCCTCAAAAACATACCTGGAGTTGTGTTTTGTTAAATTCACACATGTTTCAGTAATCCTTTAGTTTTTATTTTAATCTGTCTATATCTGCAAAGCTAAAAATGCTCTGTTCCACCTTGTGATGACATTTGGTGGTAAATTCCTTGTTAACATCTAGCTTTTACCTTTAGTTGAGTAGAGATTGGACAACTCAGGGCTGATATTATCCAAATGATTCTAGTGAATGGTGTGTAAAAACACAGTGCAGCACTTCCTGTATTACCACATGACATCGCAAGGTTGAACAGACTGTTCTCCATTTGCGAGAAAAAAATAAGAGCTAAATATGCAGGGTTTGTGTGATAAACATGTGTGAATGAAACAAAACACAACTTCAGGTCTGTTTGTGATGAGGAAACAACATTATAACATAGATCACAACATAGTGTACTATGGGCCCTTTAAGGCACTGGCAACCCAGGTTCAGTTGTGATTGTCGTACCTTGTTTAAACCAGTAAGAGTGCAGGCTACATGTTTCTGAGTCATTCTGATTATTTCAGTACTCAAACTCTCCAGCTGTTGCTCTGTTGTCTGATTCTGGTCCACCTCTGATCTTCATGTGTTTGCAAGTGCACTTCAGATGAATCCCATTATAACCGTGAACACAATCTACAATATGAGCTGCTTTCTTTGTCTGAATATTCCAACACACAGAAGCCCATTCACTGTGTGTCACCAACGCTATTCAAGTAATTATGTTAACACACCATTCTTCTCCCTATTTTCAGTACGATCTCTGTGAGGAAATTCCCTTTGGGACTTAAACGCTCTGCACTTATTTTGTCCTGTTCTCAACAGTGAAGGAAGGCAATGTCTAATTTTAGCGTCACCATTTAAAGGTCCCATATTACTCTTTTCCATAAAAAAAAACCAAAAAAAAAAAAAAAAACAACTAACAAAAACATTTGATGAATACGTGCTTACAAAGTACCACATGTTAGAAACAAAATAACATAAATATGCTTCAACATTCTGCTGTCTTCTCTATCAAATTGGTCTTGCAAGTTGTGTAGCTCCTAGGGCTGTAGTTGAGTAAAGAAATTCTTGGTGAACATTTCCTGCCAATTGATTGGTCGATTAAAAAAGGGGCGTGGCAAAAGCCCTCACAACTATTACATATCTCTATGTATCTGACCCAAACTGCACTCGTGAACTCCACCTGCAGGGGGAGTTCATGCAAAAACTACTATTTACATCGACCGATTAATTGACTAAATGACTACAGGAATACAGCCCTACTACAGCCCTAGTAGCTCCATTCTAAGCCCGGGCCAAAATCTGATCTCCTCACACAAGCAGTACAACATTTCGTTACAACAACTCTGCCTTTGTCCATATTGGTAAACTAGCACGTTTATTAATAATTGCTAACACAGTACCAAGCATTAGAAACAGTAGGTATGATACGACACATTCATTTAGGCAAAAAAACTGACAGGTTAGACTTCATAATTTTACTTCCTGGTTGGACACTGGCAACAGATATGTAGAGGTAATTCCATAACCTAACAACCATAATGTAAACAAGGGCCAAAATGTAACTAAATGACACAATAAATAAGACAAAAAAAACTGTCTGATTAATAGCAAAAGAAAAAATCAATTCTGTCAACTGGACCAAAAGTCCAGTTGAGTGAAGATGCTTTGCTGCTCATCTAAGCCACTTCTTCAGTTCTGGTCAAATTGCTGGTGGACACTGCCTTATATCTATCTGTCTGAAGGGAGCAGCTAACTACTGAAACAACGGAAACTAACACAACTGCTGGTTTACAGTCTCTGTTTGTTAGCTAGGTCTATTGAACAGTGCCTGAGTCATATTTTGCATTATTGTTAAGGCCCCTTATGGGTGCTCTCACACCAATTAGCATACTGGCTCGCCCTATTGTTTTCCTTGTTTGGATTTAGGTCTGAGGATGGAGTTACAAATAGGAGATAAATGGTGTCTAAGTTAACTGATGTATGTCTTTACTGATGTATTAACTGATGTAAAACTATGATAAACATTTCGCACAGATACTATACTATTTATATAGTATACAGATAGTATTTATATATAAAAATAAATAAAAAAAACATGAAATCCTGTCATATGCACTTTCATTGTTTTATTATTAAATCATGTCAGATGGCTGCTGTGATTGGCTAAAACTCCGCTCAATATAGCTCTTCTTCCCCTGTGACATCAATAGAAGCTACACAGATTGATCTCACAGAGCTAAGCTCATTAACGCTGAACTATCCATCTGGCTTCTGTCAGGTTAGGTACGATTATTGTGAGAAGAAACAGCACTCACATGACAAAACAGTTCAATCATTTTCAGTCACGTTGTCTAATAGATCATTATTCCCTAGTCCAAATGAAAGTGCATATGACAGGTTTTCATGTTTTTCGAATTCTGTCTTGGTTAGGTGGGATAGTACCTGTAGTAAACATTTATCACAGTTAAGTGGCAGTTTGTGGAAAAAAAGTTGAGCAGAAAAAGTACAAAAATACCGGAAGTAGCGCTGAGTTCTAAAACAAAACCTTTATCTATGTGATCAACTCAGAAAACTCCATCCAAAATGCAGGGACAATTTACTCACAAGGAGGGCATTTTTTCTGACAGTTTAAACCTTCACTTAACAGAATAAATATATTAAGATTTATTTCTATTATCATAACTATTGTGTAATTTATACAAGTTTTTGCCCTTGTAAACATTATAGTTGCTAGGTAACAGTTATGGAATTACCCACAGACTGTATAAATGGACTAAGTGAGCGTGTCCATTTAGCCCTGCTCAAAGCCAAGCCCATGCTAGCTCCGCTCTATTTGGCCAGATATTCAGTCTCTAATTGGTCAGAACTGATCATGTGGTGCATGTTTATGACATCACATGGGTGGGCGGTGCTGGGCCAGTATTCAGGAAGTAATGCAGAACTGTATGAATGACCATCGGTTTAAATGCATGTTAGTGGTATAAAAGTGTTTTTCCTGAGCTATATTTTCATAATTGTGTCCTCTCTGTGCGCAGGCTGTGGTGTTTGAGAAAGCAGGCTTTGAAGGCCCCTGTCTGGAGACTGAGACAGATGTGTTCTGCTTTGGAGAAGAGGAGGGGGGACAAGACACCACCCTGCAGTGCGTCGGCTCGCTCAAGATACTGGGAGGATTGTGAGTACAGATACGCTACGGGCAGAAAATACTAACCAATATGTGTAGTGTGAGGTAGATAACTGCGGAAAAGTACTTTGTTTAGTGATCTCTCCTTTTAAAAATAACCTCATCCATTTTCGTACCAGTGAGAAGCTTCTAACAATTCAACTGTAACCCATTTTATGTGGCTATTAACCTATAAATACTAATATCTCCATTAGTTTAATGTCAGGCAGTTCATACTATGCTGTTCTATGATTGTCTAATGGAATGTTCAACGGTAGAACATTAAACACCACCAGACCAAGTCAAAGGTCAGATCTGCGGAATGGTGAGCCTAATAATATGTTTTTCAATTATTTTCTTAACAATAAAAATACATGGAATGCAATAAAAGCAAGGTGGACAAATTAAAAGTTAAAAACATGAAAAACAGAACTAGTTCATTTTAAACAGTTTGCACTGGTCCAAAGCTATTCCTCGCTTACCTTACGCATTCCGAGCATCCACATTATTCACAATGAGTTTATAAGCTCTTTTCACAACAGACCAGAGTGGACTTTGTCTTCACAGTAAAGCTTACGTCAGCTAGCGTGCTAACACACACTTCCTGATTATCGGACAATAAAGCACTTTATAATTAGAAGCAGAAAGCATGCGGCGGACTTGTTTTGGCCTCAAGAGCTGAAGAGATGCAAGACACATTTTGTTGAAATACATGGGAAAAAAATCGGGTGTAGGACCTTCAATGTCATATTGTGGATCATTCAAGTTATATAGTGCACCTTTAATGAAACCTTTAGAAAATACACTGTAACACTGATATTTTGCTGTCCTCAGTTCAACAAGTAAATAACAAAAATATAATAAAAGATTTTGCTGCGTCCTCCACCAAATTGGACTTGAATGCTGTGTAGCTCCCCTCTGAGTGCGAGCACATTGGCACAGAGCTTGTCTCCTCACAAGCAATAAAACATTTTACACAACGCTTCTGAACTCGCTGCCCTCCCTTCACTTTGTTGCTCTTTTCAGATGTGGAGTTACAAGTTTCCAAATAAGCCTTTTCTGTGCTTAAAGGGTGTAATGCACAACTGTTCTAGATTTGCACAAATGAAACGTCAGTGCTAGAAAGTGGCAAGAGAGATTTTTTTCTTGTTAAAGAAGCACTATGGTACTTTTGTGGTGGAGGGTCCGTCATCATGGAGATGTTATTGCTTTGCCTGGAATGTTCCATAGTGTGGCATTAAAGTGGGACTAAACACCTTGACTCCGCCCACAACCATAGTTCAAATAGAGCAGCTAACTTGGGCGGTACCTGGAGCACTCATGTTGAGAGACTGACAAAATCGCACCAAACGCCTCTCGTTGGACACCTTTACATTTGAGGGCAGATGCTTCAAACTTGTTCAAAAATTCATCAAAATTTTAGCCGTGTGAAACGTGCCGTGGAAATGTTGGACTATAAAAATAGGATTCTGTTCAACTTTCACATTTTAAACGCGTCCAGAAGAATTGACAATAGGCCGTCACGATTTTGGTTATGATGAGTTATGATAAGATGTTATGATAAGATTTAAGCCGTAAAAGGTCGAATTAATAACTTCTATGTCTCATTACAGATGCAAACTAATAAGTAAAGTGTTTAATTCTGCTGTTTATTTATTGCAGCTCATGATTTTTAACAATATTGTAGATTTAGAATAGTTTTTGTGGTTTAAATCTGCTCTTGGGTTTTTGTGTCAGTGGCATAAATGAGTTTCAGTATTTTTGTTTATCCTCTATATTTACTTCAGCAATATATCATACTTCAAAATATGTTAACGTGACAGGCCTAATTGACAAAAAGACTGGATTAGTCCTATTAACTAACAAATTAATGCAAGTATTCCAGAACATGTCTACACAGATCTAACTACAGGGTTAGCTGGGTTTTTTTTATGCAGAATAAGACAGGAGATTGTTGTTTGTGGAGGAAATGATGGTACTTCAAAAACTGCAGCCTTTGTGATTCGCTAATTTTGTCCATTCATATTGTGATTTTGATTAATATGCAGGGCATGTTAACTGTTTTGTGTCTCCGTTTGTGACACTTAAGATTTTAGGACTAAGGTTGCTTAACTAACATTGTTTCATATATGTGTGTGTCCTCAGGTGGGTGGGCTACAGCGAGCCCGGCTTCGAGGGGCAGCAGTACATTCTGGAGGAGGGGGAGTACCTGGACTGTGAGGACTGGGGAGGAGCCGAGATCCTGTCTCTACGACCCATCATGGCTGTAAGTACTATGTATATGGTCCTTACACAAAATTATAAAACATGATCAGATGGAGAACATGGGCCTATGAACTTGTAGATTTTTGAGAAGAATCCTGTTTGTGATTAATAAAAATGGTTCATTACAGATTAAAGATAGAATTTTGATAGCACGATACACAAATTCACAAAAGGGAAAAATAATAGTATCTTTAATTTTACTATGTGGCAATTAGGGTTGTCAAAAGTCTCGAAAATGCTCAGATAAGGATTTAGTTTCGATGATAAAACTAGTATCGAAACTAGATCCTCATTTGAGCAGGTGTTGATACTAAAAAGTCACATTCACAGGACAGAAATGAATTTTTCCTGAATATCTTTAGAATGATGTTGAGCTGTATCAGAACAAGTATAAGACACATAGACTAGTACACGCCCATGGACCACTATGGAACCTACTGGACACTGAGGATTACACAGATATAAGGCCACATGGGAATAGAAAAGAAAGTACCAACATTTAATGAAAATCACATTCTGTTGTCTAAATAAAGTCTACATTTTTTTATTTTTTAAATTATTATTATCATTATAATATCAAAAGTGGAAGTGAGTATTGAGTCTATTCCTTAGTATCACAATATGTGATGCATTCACAAAGTGATAGAATATGTTATAGTTACATAGCATGCCTTCGTCTCTGGAATAAATGAAAATGGTTCATAACACATTATAGATGGCATTTTGATAACATAATGCAATTTAAAAGAGAAAAAAATAATAGTATCTTTAATTCTACTATGTGGCAATATACTCGTCACAACTATCTGAAACAGATCAAATGCATATCAGTTTTGATATTAGCTTTAGAATTGATTAGTAAAACATTTTAGATTTTTTTTTTCTTTTTTAGTATTAAACACTGAACATTTTTTGTAGTTTACATACACATTTCAATTATTATTTTATTTTATTTTGTTTTATTTTATTTTATTTTTTTACGAATCGTTGAACCTTATCTTTATTTGCTAGAAATTACATCCGCAAACGTCCTATATTAACCTTATGGCTCAAAGTCCTTTCAACTATGATGTATTTGTTTTCAAGTATGCCATTCATTTTTGTAGGGAACACGTTGAACTCTGTACTAGTTTTCTAAACCCAGTAATTACAGAGACATTAACCATAAACCAGAACACAACATCTGCATTTTGACAGTTGAGGACAAATTACACCACAGAATTCTGGCCAGGCCTCTAGCTCAGTTTTTTAACAGTGTTTTTTTTGTTTGTTTGTTTTTTAAGTCAACTATGTCTCTTTTCTAGTGGGCAACAAGCTTGTCTCCATGGAGATGTTGTGGATTTCTTATTGCTATCATTTTGAAAGTACATGCCTAAACACATAGATTTTTTACTTCCTAAATCCTAAATGCCTGCTACATTTTCTTTCTCTGGTAACATTTTAAAACATACCAGTTCTTCATTCATTCTATTGTGAGCCGCAGTGCGCACGGTTCCTAATGAGAGCCGCTCAGAGTCTGGGAGCACTCAGCCCCATCAGCGCTGAGTATTGCAAAAACACATCGAATATCACTTTGTCCGCACAAGAGCTGCAAAATTGTCTAGATGTCAGAATATTATCGACAGTTTTAAAGTTGAACGGGAGGAAAGCTTTTGAAAATAATGATGGCTTGATGATAGGGCTGTGTGCTTCATCCTTCTAATTATTGCTCCAATCACAGGCCTGCACAGTAATGCCAGAGATCATGATGAATTACTTATGTACTGTCCAGAATTAATGTACTGAAAAAGTACAAACTTAAAGAAACTGTATGTAAGATTTAGATTTAAAATTTCATAAACTTGACCTGTGTCCCTAGACATGAGGTAAACATGTTTATATCAAATATGGCTTTTACTGATAACTATTCAATGCTGTTATATTCTTAATTACAAAAACATTGGACATGATGATTAAGTTCTTTATGTTATAATTAGGTGTTTGGAACTCAATTGTCCAATCAGAAAGCAGAATGACCTCACGAGTAAGTTCTTTATGTTATAATTAGGTGTTTGGAACTCAATTATCCAATCAGAAAGCAGAATGAGCCTCACGAGTCTCTCATTTGGGTTGCCAGTTTCAATGCTGAAATCCAGTTGGTTTAATCCTAAAATGCCTCCAATCATGAATCAGTGCTAGTGCAGCCTCTGCAGCTCAGTGAGTGAATTCTGGAGGTTCTTTCACATGAGGCCTGTCCATACACTGATATACTCACTGAGAATGAGACACACTTGTATGTGTCTCTGTCTGCAGGTTAAGGCTCTGGACACACAGTTCAGTTGTGATTGTAATACTTTTTAAAACTATAAGAGCACAGGCTACATAGGTTCCTTTAACTATATTTTATTAGTAATTTTTTGCGACAAATGAGAGAATTGTCTTTGTTCAGTTTTGAGGGCACCTTGTGTGTGTGTTCATGTTTTTCTAATTCTGACTTGGTTTGGTCGGATAGTACCCGTGCTAAATATTTATCATAGTTTTACATCAGTTAAGTGACAGTTTGTTGAAAAGAGTTCAGATGAAAGGTACAAAAATGCAGGAAGTAGCGCTGAGTTTAAAACTGAATCCCTCGACGTTTGTCAGCAACAAAACTCCATCCAAAATGCAGGGACAATTTATTCACAATGAAGGTATTTTTTTGACAGTTTAAACATTAACAAATTAAAATTTGGCATTTATTTTTATTACTTTAATCGTAACTAAGCAATTTCTGATCCTTTTTAATATTATGGTTGCTAGGTAGCAGTTATGGACCTACCTCTACATATGTCATATCTGCTGCCTGTATCCAATCAGGAAGTAAAATTATAAACTTCAACAAAAAAAAACAAAACAAAACAAGAAAACACTAAGCACAATTTTTAGTAAAATCTTAAATCTAATGATGTTAGCTATGTTTTAGCGAAATTAGTAGTTTAACCCTTGTGCGTTCCTCCTAGTAGAGTTACACTGAAGTTCCTCTGGGATCAATTTGCTAAAAATAGAGCCCCAAACAAAAATATGTTATATGTTAGGAACTTCACCATAACTATTTTTCATACAATCCTTTCATACAAAAATGAACTACTGGCCCGATTTTCAGTCCATGAGCCGCATTTTTTACTTATTTATTTATTTTTCTTTTTTTTCTTTTTTTCAATTTTTTTTTTTTGCCGGATATTTGACATTCCACGCCCTGCTCTCAGATTCACATGTGGCCTGTACTTGTGTGTTCAGTCCACATGTGTAGACCTGACAGGGCATCTGATTGTTTTCTCTGCTCTCACGATAGCTCACCTGTTAGTCACTGCTGTTAGAAGTGGTATGTTTAAAACTTAAATCACTGGGGCCTTGAGTTTAAGCGCTAATGTGTTTCAAGGTTCAGAGAGAGGCTGATAAACACTCTGTGCGCAGCAAATTTTAGATGAATGGATTTTTTGTTTACACTTAATTTCAATAAAACATTTGACTGCAGAGGGGGATTATAAATAGTGACATTTGCTCTGTTTTGGTCTTTAGGGGATATTATGCAAAATCAACTTTTTGAAGCTTTCTACCATGTTAATATCCCCCATCAAAATCAGTGCTTTTATATGTCATCCATGCATGTTAAACAAATTAAAGCAGGATATAAAACAATACATTACCGGGATGCACGGTGATTGTGTGATAGTGCTCTGAAAGGGGAGTGACTTAGTGTAGGGAGCAAAAAAAAATCTGAAACTTATAAAACATGTTAATACTTTGTTTTTGGTGAATATAACATTTTCAAAACAATAAAAGGAAACATGGAAATCTAAATATGTGTTACAGTTAATATCCCAAAGAAGTAAAATACCGTCTCTGTAATAAACATACATTATGAAACATTTTTGGACACTAGTGTGCACTACAGAGGCTACAAAAGGTTTATAGGGGTATTCCATCAAAGTCACTTAACAAGTCCGGGCTTCTCCTAAAATCCTAGGCTAAAACTAGCTTGACCTCCAGCTGCGGCAAAAGTCAGAAACAAAGATACGTGAGTGCACGTGCTGAAACTTTTGATTACACTGTTTCTTTAGACATTTTTGGAGACAAAGCTAAAATATAACAAAACCCTCAAGGGGCTGTGGTATGTGGTCACCTCCATATAGATAAAACTGCACAAAAATACTGTGTTTTACGTGAGATGACAAGATCCATCAATCAGTACAAACGGAAATACACATGAAGCTACATGGAGACATATTTTCCTTATGTCTTTACTATTAAACTATAACATATGTAAAGTAAAACAGGTTAATAATAGAAACAGGTCCATTGACTTCCTGTTTAAAGGTTCTATATTACACAAAATGGACTCATGTGAACGTTTAGTCATGTTATAATGTTATTACCTCCCCAAAAACATGCCTGGAGTGGTGTTTTTTTCATTCACACATGTTTGAGTAACCCTTTATTTTTAGTCTGTCTACATCTCCAAAGCTCAAAATGGTCTGTTCCACCTTGTGATGTCATGAAGCAGTAGTTTTCAACTTATCAGCTGCCTTTACCTTTTGTTTAGTAGAGATTGGCAACCCCAGAGCTGAAATTATCCAAATGATTCTAGTGAAGGTGTATGGAGTTTAAAAACACAGTGGAGCACTTCCTGTATTACCACATGACATCACAAGGTGGAACAGGGTGTTTTCTGTTTGAGAGAAGATCTCAACCTAAATATGCAGGGTTTGTGTGTTAAACATGTGCGAATGAAACAAAACACAACTCCTACATGTATGACGTGGAGTCTGAAATCTCTGAATAATCGCTACTAAGTACAGGAAAGTGGGTGGGGATAGGGGGTAGGTGAAAACAGATTTTTTGCGCACTCAAGTCTTGAATGCAGGACAATACAGGATTGCTCAAACATGCATGAATAAACTGAAACACAGCTCTTGAGTAAGATAATGATGAGGGAACAAGGCTAAAAGCTCATAAAAGTTGTTTTTACACAATATGGTCCCTTTAAAAGAAAATGTAGTTGTAGTTATTCAGACGCATTTTTTTTTTTAATGATATTGTTCCTAGGCCTGTCACGATTTTTGGGGATTTTGGGGATTTTTGGGACTCTTTGGATTTTCTTTACAATACTGGGGATTTTTTTTTTTACATTTTTGATGTAACATGAAAAGATTTGAGCTGCAGAGGGTTGAATAAGTAACTACGGCGAATTATTGGTTCATTTTGTTATTTATCTGTTACAGCTCAGGCCTTTTAATGTTACTGTATATATAAAAAGGTTTTTGCTCCTGCTTTACTCTTTTTGTGTCAGTGGCATAAAATTTTCAATATTTCTCTGTAGCGATATATCGTGCGTTATGGTGACAGGCCTAATTGTTACAGCTCTATAAAGAAGAAGGGCAGGCTGTTTGTACAGACAGAGTTGGGGAGTATCTGCAGGAAACCACCCAGGCACAGAGAGAACATGCAAATGAGCAGATTGTCAGATTTGTCTCTTTGTGTTGCAGGATTTCATCTCTCCTCACCTGAAGATGTTTAGCGACAGAGATTTTGGAACTCTGGGACTAAACATCGACCTGACCGTGCCTGTGATAAACCTGGACGAGACTGGCTACGGACTCAAGACACAGTCCATGGACGTGCTCAGCGGAGTGTGAGTACCACTATGCTAGCTGATTGGGCTCAGTTCAGTTCAGTTCAAGTTAATTATATAGTACATTTAAAAGAACTTCAGCTGACCAAAGTCCTTCACATAAAAGTTAACAAAAAAAACAATCTAGAGATAACACGATACATACGAAAAGAACAATAACGCCAAGATATCCTGTCTGGCTAGTATTAAATGCCACGGAGAAGAGGTGGGTTTTTCAGGCTAGTCTTAAACTGCGTTAAACACTGAGAGGATTGACAGGGCAGAGGCGCTGTTCCACTAGTCTTAAACTGCGTTAAACACTGAGAGGATCTGACAGGCAGAGGGCGCTGTTCCATAGTCTGGGCACTGCCACAGAAAAGGCTCTGTCCCCTCTGGTCTTGAGTCTGGCTTTGAGCACAGCCAGCTGATCTCAGGGCTCTGGGTGGAGTGTAGGGCTGCAGTAACTCCCTCAAATAAATACATACGTCTATATTTTTGGGGGGGAAATGATTGTTATCAGAGTCATCAGAGGTATAATACTCCCTACAACAGAAGCATAGCCAGACTGGATAGGACTAGACTGGACTAGACAACACTATGATGTCTTGAGGGTTCATGTCTCTGGGTGCTGGGTCCTTCTCCTGCGTTAGAACTCGTTAGAACTTTTGGGCTACTACAATTTATTATACAACATTGAAGATTTGTTGAACATTAAGTATTATGTTTAAACCCTCAATTTTATATTTATCTATATAAAAAAAGTGTTTGGTTTTTTTTTGTTGTTTTTATTGCACTGAAAAAACATAATTACTAAGAGCGGGCTTGCATCTCCACAAACCTGACTCTCATTGGCCTTCCACAGAATGGCACATTCAGGAAGTAAAATGATACACACATACAACAAATGAAAAAAACTAGGCAACTTTTTTTGTAAAAGCTTGAATATAATAATTTTTTGTGAAATCAGCCTTCTAACCTGTCATATGCACTTGAAGCTCTTTCCCATGCACGTATATATGAAATACCAAAGCTCAGGTGCCAAGAAGGAGAAAAGTGCCTGAGCAAAGCTTTATATAAGAGGCTACTGAAATGTCAGAGATGTTCATTCAACGTGGTGATGGTGACAGCGTATAATTATGGAGTATACAGTTCATGTTATTATTACATTTATAGTATTCTTATAGACTTCAAACCCACAAAAGGCTTTCACACTGAGGTTTTAACTCTGGGGGGATTTGTCTGTACGCACATTCTTTCTGCAGTAGGCTACACTGTAGATAAGTGTTTTTTTCTCAAAGGTATGTGTGCTACAAAGACAGTAGCATTATTAAAGCCCCAGTATGTAACGTTTTGCCAAAAAATTGACTAAAATAAAAGCATGTTTTTCACTGAAAAACATGTGTCCTTACTCTGAACAGGCTCACATATCCACAATCTTGACTCTTATTTGGCCTGGAGGAAGGTCTCTTCTTACTTGTTTTCCTAGAACTGTTGTTCCTTTGGCTATTATTATTATATTATTATTACTGGCTACTGTTCCACAGTATGGCATAAAAGGTATCTGTTTCCATGGAGAATGCCCAAAGTATGGTTTTAACTTTCTATTTCCATGAAATCATACAGGTGACATGCCACCTCCAGAAAGTTACATACTGTACCTTTAACATTATGGTTGCCAGGTAATAATTATGGAATTGCCCAGGAAGCAGAACCAGGAATCAGGAAGTAAAAATGAACAACTAGACAAGCTTTTTAGTCAAATCTTTATAGGTTGTGTCTGAATGTCCACACTATTCCCTGCTTAGGGCACTATTTAGGAGTCACGTCATTTTTAGTGGTGTCAGAATGGCCAGTGAGAAAGTAGTGCACTCAAAATTTCCCACAGTGCACCTTGAAAAGTAGTGAGCACCAGTGGTCACTAGACCGGTCAATACAGACCACAGTGCATTGCGAGAGTCAGAAAAACAGCAACAGACAGGTCTTTATCTGGACACGACACAACTGGATGAAAGCAACACTACCAATACTACTACTATTACACTAGTACTACTGCTACAGTACTATTACTGACACGACTGAATGAAGCAGATAGAAGCGCTGGTTTATCGTACTGTCGGTCCTGATTATGAATAACACTAAACACTTAAATAAAACATTGCTGTGCTAGCCGTTTACCTTAGCGTGAACTGTTAAAAGAGATTTCCACATCTCAGGCAAAAATGTAAAAAATCTAGTCAGTTTACGTGAGATCCAGCTTGACAAAAACTTGCATGGTTATTATTAGTCCACACGTAGTTTTTTTTTTACATTTCATGGGAGTGTAGCTGACTTTTTTTGACCCGAAAGTAGTGAGCTGCATGTCCGAATCTCTTTGTGAATACGGGTCTATGTAGTGAATGAGGGGTTAGGGACTAAGGTCGACATTTGGACACAGCCACAATGATGTTAACAACGTTTTAGATGACTAGTCTAACCTGTCTTATACACGTGAAGCCGTTTTCATTGCACTTGTACATGAAATACCAAATACCTTTTATATAAGAGGCTATTGAAATGACAGCAGCAGAAAATATCCTGGGGAACCTTAACATGTTCATGCAAACATATGTGGTGACAGGGTATAATTATGAAGCATACAGTTCATGTTAGTATTAGATCGATAGTATTCTTAGGAACTTCAAACCCACAGAGGCTTTCACACAGGGCTTTTGACACTGAGGAGGGATTTATTTGTGTCACATTCTTTCTGCAGTGGAGTTAAGTGTTTTCTCTTAAAGGTGAGTATGCTAGCGGCCCCACCCCGCTAACAGGCCCAGACAAATCCCGCAGATACACAGATATGGAACCACTCCCGAATTCCCATGAGCCACATGTTTTTCACAATGCAACTGTAAAACTCCAGTTGCAGTCACAGCAGTGGAGGACGTCCAAGTTTTAGAATGCCAATTGGATAATTATTTTTGACTGCAGATATATAAACAGGATGAGAGAGTTTTTGGATTTTGATTTCAGTGTGGTTTAGTTGAGTTTGTTGGTATTATATGTACGGCAAACAAGTAAAAGTAACTCACTTTTGCCAGCAGAGGGTGTAAAGACTGATGGCACTAGGGTTGTCAAAAGTATAGAAGATCAGATACTAATCGATACTAAAACTAGTATCAAAACTAGATACTCATTTGAGCAGGTATTGATACTAAAGTAAGTACAAGTATAAGACACATAGACTAGTACACGCCCATGGACCACTATGGAACCTACTGGACACTGAGGATTACACAGATACAAGGCCACATGTCTATTCCTTATTGGCGGTGGGCCGAGAACGTCTATCTTCTTTCTTTTGTGAAAACAGGTCTCCATCGAGGGAGGGCTTCTACTCAACGAGACCTGCTTTGTCAACAGATTCTTGCACATTTTCAAACGCCGCGGCTGTGAACCAATCGTTCGCTGTCGAATTTGACCTCGAACCAATCAGCGAGCAGAACCACACAGCTGTTCTTCATATAAGAATAATGCGAGTGTTACTTTTGTGTCAAAGTAACACCTCCTCGCAGCTGTATGTTTATAGATTAGTTTAAGATTTCCTGAAATGACGATATTGTGCAAACAGTACAACATGCATCCAGATCCATGACATCTACAGAGTCAGTTTACTTTACATTGAAAACTGTCGTCCCTCTCTCTGTAACTGCTGCTGTCAGGCTCGTCATTTTGGTCTTAGGTTTGTATTAACCTGCTCTACATGATTCTGAGGTTTTTATTTGGCTAATTTGTCCATAAATCAATATATGAACATTACTAATAAATAAACCAGGCGACTTCTTTCCCTGAGGTCGCTCCCACTAGCGTTAGCAACAGGTTTGATTGACATTGTTGCTAAGCACTCTCTCCCTGCTAAACCAGCAGTGCGGCCGGGAAGGGATGTTACCTTCAACAGCCAGGGTCCGGATTGGCTCTTTGGTTGCTATGATACTCGTGGTCGGAATTCCAAATATGGAACTCGATGAGCTTCATTTAGCTGGAGCTGAACTCTATGGGTGACATCGCACTCCCTTAGTCCACTGCTTTATACAGTCTATGGTGGAGATTTATCAACTGCACAAAAAAGACTGTTGGCTCACCACTTATTAGTTTTGAAATCAAGTTCGAAATTTTAGTATCATGACAACACTAGCTGGCATATTAAACTTGTTTATGGTATAGTAAAAGATAAATATAAAATCCGTCAACTGGACAAAAAGTGAAGAGGTTTGGCTGCTCATCCATCTTCAGTTCTGGTCAGATCACTGGTGGACACTGGAACTAAACTTCTGTACCATAATGTGATGCTGTTGAAGCCTTCGTGCATCACTGCTTTTGGGGATAAAAAAATACAAAAATTGTAGAACGAAGTAAGTACAGAGCAGTGGGCATGTGTAAGGGGTAGGTGAGAACGTACATTTGAGTACATGAATGTTCTATTGGGTTCCCAATTCATAGGTTTATATGTTTACTTAAATCTGTACTTTTTGTGATTTTGAAATAAATATCCAATTTACATTTTTCTGACAAGCATACCATTTGCATAATAGTTTAATAGCTTGAATTCTGAATAAAGTGCACATTTTAAACACATCCAGGAGCCTGAAATCTGAACTGACAAACTAATCCAAGAATTCCATGCATTTCTGAAAATGTGGGTGTGTGTGTGGGTGTGTAAAAGCTGCTAACCTTGTAGTTTAGACCTACAGAGTTAGCAGCTTTTACACAGAATAAGACCCCGTAAGACACAGGGAGGGCATCTGGCACACACAGACATTTCAGAACATTACTTAATTAATTGCAGTCTTTTTTCACACTTTAGACTGGATTGTGATAAAACTTGCACACTCAGACCCGATCTCCAGGTGCCCCTCGCTCAGTCACAAACATGCAGACTCCACACCTGCCTTGGCTCAGATTTTGCATAGACCAGATGTTTGGAGAAGAGATAATGCAAGCTACTTCTGACAGTGCACCACGAAATATTCACAAAGAGGAATGTGCACCACCAGGGCTGAACGGTTCATTGAAACCACAGTTTAAAGTGGGATTAAACACTTAAACTCCGCCCACAGCCACATTTCAGATAGAGCAAAGTACAATTTCTTTAAAAAGTCACTGTAACTGAGTACTACCCAGCTCTGGTAACAGCACGACATGAACACAAACCATTATGGGCCAAACATGCACATTTTCACTTCGAACAGAGTTGTGATCTGAGGTAGGCCTGAATTTGGAACTAATTTAAGTTAAAGACTTCGTGGCTGTGTTTGTGTTTGGCTTGTTCTGGAGTTTGACCAAATGAAGCACTACTCTCTCAGAATAGAATGCTCTCTTTGCACTGGAATAACGGCTTGTTGTGGATCCAAACCTGTTAGCGCTAGTGTGTGGTTAAATGTTTTTTCCATGTAAGGAGCCCTCCCAAGGCACTGCAGCTCTGCTAATTATGGGAAAGATACAAATAATGCCATTGCGCAACGTTAGCTAGCGAGCCAAAAGCGTGCATCTGCAGCTCAACTCACAAATCGTTATACCCACGAGTTGCAGTGTAGATAAAGGCGCTCATATTTGAACTTTCTGGTTGGTCACGTCGCTTGTGAAGAATCCAGACTAACTTCTTTGTACAGAACAGAACAAGAGGTAGTCTAGTTAGAAGGCTGGTCAGGCTCAGTTTGGTGCTGGCTCTTCGCTTCCCTGCCCTGGGAGTCTGCCACTAGTGATGTGATGTTTGTGAATGAGTCGGCTCTTTTGGATGATTCCTTAATGTGAATGTTTGGAACCAGATCTCCTTTTTTAAGAAAACAAATCTTTTTCTTTCTTATTTGTATGGATTTAATGCTGGGTAAACACGCCCCCACTCTCAGCCTTGGTCATTTTTTTCTATGATTAGTTTGTAGATAAAATGAGTTCTCACATTGGCGTCTGTCATATAAATAAATATAAAAAGAGCCAGTCTTTTGAATGGCTTTTTGAAATGAACGGATCCAGCAGATACGTATCCCACAAAGGAGTCAAAAGTCCCATCACTACTGCCTACCTCGCTCATACCAAAAATCAACACAAGCTAAACCCGGTTTAAACCAGGTCTAAACCAGGTCTAAACCTTCAGGAGCCTGTGATCAATACGAGCATTCATGGTCCTGTTTAGGAGTTTGATTTTCAACAAAAAGATGAGAGTGACTATCTAAAAACTGTTGGCTAATACTAGTGACTGTAACTTTATGTGTGCTGTTGTAGTTCCAACTAAGTCAGCCCTTTCTGGTCTTTCTTGTTTTAAAATAAACATCAGATTAAAGACTAATAGCGCTTCAGACAGAGCAGTGCCTACACTTAGCATCACACCCCCATAAACCAAACCTGGCCAGTGTTTAAAACCAGGACTAAACCTGACATAATCACAACTGCATGAAACAATGACAATATCTGTTCCCATCATGTCCGTAACCTGTCCATCGTTCTGTGCTCTTGCAGCTGGGTGGTGTTTGAGGAGCCGGGCTTCAGTGGAGAGAGCTTCCTCCTGGAGAAGGGTCAGTACGGAAGCCCGGAGGACTGGGGGTCAACGCGGGCCACCATCGCCTCAGCCATGCCTGTAGTCCTGGTGAGTCCTGTGTGGAAACAGATGTTGTCAGTCAAAATTGTTTGTAATTTGAAGTAAAAAGACCCAAATATTAACTCAAGTGAAAAAGTTGTTTCTAGTTTAGTACCAAATTACGGTTTAGGTTAAAGGTGCACTATGTAACATTTCAGGTGGAGGTTCTGCCAGCTGCTTGTTTCCATAGAGCTGTTTTTGTCTTCACAGTGTGCCATTAAACTTCTGTATCGTGCTTTTATTCAAGTACATGGGTTTTTATGACACAGAAATTTGCAGAAAAACATGTGGGGTTGCCTCTCCACAGATCTGATCTGCAACTTAGTCTGGTGGTGTGACCTGTTTGTCTACATGGCGACGCATCATTTTGTGAAAAATTCAAAGCAACAAAATCTCCATGGAGCTGGAGATGTTATTAGCAGAAAGTTACATCGCGCTAAAGCTGCTAACCCTGTAGTTTAGACCTCTAGAAAGATGTCCTGTGTGTCAGATGCCCTCCCTGTGTCTCCATGGGGTCTTATTTAGGGATGCACCGATCTGATACTGGCATCGGATATCGGCACCAATACTGAAAAATTTGCTTGGATTGAATATCTGCTTCCAAAGTCGATATCCTGGTTGGACATATAAACTGATGTAATAAGAAAGTTTCATAATGTTTGAACTTTTATTTACACAAAGCTGAAATGTCCCTGCGTGTCAGATGCCCTCCCTCTGTGTCAGATGCCTTGCCTGTGTCCATGGGGTCTTTTTCTGTGTAAAAGCTGCTAACCCTGTAGTTTAGGCCTCTACAAACATGTTCTGAACTGTCACTGTGTTCCAGATGCCCTTCTTGTGTCTTCATGGGGTCTTGTTCTGTGTAAAAGTTGCTAACCCTGTACGAACATGTTCTGAAATGAATGGGATTCTTGTATTATTTCATCAGCAGCTTCTTTGGAATGGCCATCCTTTTAATATTTCAAATAGATCTAATGCTTTTTCTGAATATGCATTAGAAAAATTCAAATTTAATTTCTTCAGCCCCGTAATTGACTTTTTCTTTCTAATGTAATTAACATAAAGGCCCTGTACCCGATTTCTTCCCATGTATTTGTAAGTATGTAAGCAGCTCTTGAGGTCAAAATAAACTGTTTTACTGTCCAAAATCAGGAAGTACATGGTTAGCATGCTAGTGACGGTAAAACGCCGCTCTGGTCTCTAAAAGTTGTGAAAAGCACTAATAAACTCATCATTGTGAGTAAATAGGATGCTCAGAGTGCATAAAGTAAGTGAGGAATAAGTTTGGACCACTGCAAACAACTTAAAATGACCTTGTTTTGTTTTTCACTTTTTTAAGACAGTAAACTGACTTGACTGACTTGCTGTAGCTGGTAAATATCCCACTTCATGATTTGTGGTGGTGGGGTAAAGCAGAAGTGAGATAGCGATGCTTAACCATTTGAACAGTGGAACAGATTTGTCATGAGACTCCAGTACAGCAATGAGTCACAGGCACATGGGTTTGGTTAGAGTGTATTCAAAGTCAGACAACATGACACACCGAATGCCCTCAAATAACGCTAGCATTCACAAACAAAAGCTAACAGGGGTCCTTGAGTGTCTTATTACAGCTGCTTAAAGAGGGGATATTTTACTTCTATGGGGTTAATTGCTAACACATAACATATTTAGATCACCATGTTACCTTTTATTGTTTTGAAAATACTACATTCACCGAAAACAACACAGTAACATGTTTAATAAGTTTCAGTTTCTTTTTTGACACTCCCTTTGCTCCCCATGCTAAGTCACTCCACCTTCAGAGCTCTGTCACATTACAAAATCAGCGTGCATCCGGCTAATGAAACTACTGCTATCCAAAACCTCTTCAGGTATGTTTTTGATGAGGGAACAATGTTATAACATGGTAGAAAGCTCAAAAAAATTTGATTTGGCCTAATACCCTCTCCCCTTTAAGTCCTTTGAGATCAGTATTGTGGTTTACAACGAACCTATGTAAATTATGGACTACTTTTGTTATAGTTAATTTGTGAGTACCAGGGAAAAATATGGCTTCTTTAATATCTTGCATTTTATGTTTAGTAAAACTTCATAGTCTCTTGTTCATTCAGTTTGCAGTTATGAGTCACTTCTAACTTGACCTTTTGACCTGCAATAGCTCGCTCATAAAACCCTAATATTGTTTTTAAAGGAAATATGTTGATGAAGTTCAGACGCTGGCCTTGCTGTGAGACGAACGGTTCTTTATATCTCTCAAAAAAATACAAATTTTGTGTTGAGTTTGATAAAGTTTGTGAAATGTGTTTTTTAAATCTGTACTGAGACAAAAGTCCAGTACTATGCAAACATAAGACTATATTTACTTTAATTCAGTTATGTTCTGATCACAGTTTTACACAATGATTACACATTACTAAAGTAAATCATATATATTGAAAAAAAAAGACATTTAAAGCTTGGGATATACATCTTGAAGGTAACAGATTTGTCCAAAATGGTTAAAGACGCTAATTTTTACTGTCAGAGCGGAGTTTTGCGGTCACTGTAATGCTAACAAGAACTATGCATGCAAACAGTGTAGTTCCTGATTCTCCAACAATAAAACACTTTATAATTAGCACACACAGCAGACTTATTTTGACCTCAAGTGCTGCTTATACAATACACAGAGGGGACAGTACCTCAGTTGGTAGAGCGTTTGTCCACTGACCACAGGTTGGCGGTGCAATTCCAGCTCCCACAGATGATTACTGTTGTTGTCTCCTTGGGCAAGACACTTAACCCACCTCCCCCTCAGTGTCTGCGTACACTGGTGTATGAATGTGTGTGTGAATGGGTGAGTGGGTCCCTGATGTAAAGCGCTTTGAGTGACATGAAGGTGGAAAAGAGCTATATAAAAATGTGACCATTTACCATATCTGTACTGGGACAAGACACTTTTTACTCAGATACATGGATAAAAACGTGTACAGGTCCTTCAAGTACCAAGTCTGATTTATATTTTATCATTTAAAGTATCCAGGTACACTAAATATATAGTAATGCAGGATAAAATGTCAGAAAAACAAATATTGTAGTTATACCGGAAAGCCATCATTCCACATTTGTCACTTAGACTTACTCACAGAGGGAGGAGGTACCGCAACTTTGACTCAAGTAGTACTGTTACTTCAAAATAATTTTACTCCACCATAAGTAAAAATATGATGTAATGAAACACAATTTCTTCAGTAAGATACTTTAGTAAGTGAGTATCGAGTCCATTCCTTAGGATCGAAATCATATTGAATTTTTTTGTATCTTTGCTGCACAGTGTCATATCACCATTTTTGTTCTTTCTTTTAACACTATCGAAAGCCTTTCAATATTTGTGCTTTTAATCACGTAATGTTCACACACTCATCTCTCTCTCTGCTTTCATCTGCAGGAGAATTTCGAGACCACGGCCAAGTTCAAGGTTTGTTTTTGTCCATTCTTTTTACGTTACTCTTGTGACTCAGGCTCACATTCGTCATATTCCTCATGTTTGTCTTTGTGGTGGTGGTCATCAGGTGCAGCTGTTTCCCGAAGCCGACTTCCGTGGTTCTGCCCTGGTCCTGGAGGACAGTGAAGGCTGCCTGCCCCCGGGTTTCTCTGTGGGCTCCTGTAAAGTCCTGGCTGGGAGGTGGGTACCTTTTAAAGTGGACCTATTCTGCAACGTCAACTTTTTATAGCTTTAAACCCTGTTATAGTTGTTTCCTTCTCATGTACCCTCTTGAAGTTGTATTTGGAGTGATTCATGCGTGTTGAATAATCTTTATTCTCCTGTAATCAAAACGTTATTGCTCCGATCTGCAAGGGTAAATGTCACAACTATAACATGATAAAAAGCTCTAAAAAGTTGATTTTGCAGAATAGGTCTACTTTAAGTATCTGAAATGACAAAAGTCCAATTTGGATTTTATTCTACAATTCATGTAAACTATAGACAACATTCCAGTCCTTCATGATCACTCGCACATGCTTCCATACAGTAAGTCATTGCTCCGATCTGCCCCCATTTTCACTGCCAACAGTACACGCCCACTTTGCTGTACTTACTTCGCTCTTCAATTTTATTTCCTTAATCAATGATACGCATAGGATTCGGCAGCGTTGCATAGTCATTTTGGTACAAATGAAAAAAAATCTGCTATTTGGTAGTGCGATCTGCAGCTATCCATTGGAGGTACCAGCAAACACATACTGTAGATAGCTGCGCATTACACTAGCGTAGCTTTTTTTTTTTTTTGTTCTTTTTCAATACAGAGCAGTGGGCATGTACTGGTGGCGGTGAAAACTGAAGTAGATCAGAGCAATGACGCCTTGAATACAGGAGAATAAAGATTACTCAGACATGCATGAGTCACTCCAAATAAAACTTCAGAGGGTAAATGAGAAGGAAACAACTAGAACATGGTTAAAACCTCTGAAAAGACGATTTTGTAGAATAGATCTGCATTAATTATCCGAAATGACAAAACAGTCCTATTCAGATTTTATTCTCCAGTGCATTTATACTATAGACAACTATAAACAACTTTCCAGTCCTTCATGACCACTTGTACGTGCTTCTGTTCAGTAAGTCCTGGCCATCTGATGTATTAGACAAGAACATTGATTAGCTTCCTGCGCGCTGTAGATTATCTTGGGTGAGTGAGGGGATTGAATCACCGGTCTGTGCGCTGTTCTTCATAGCAGTATGTTCTACAATTTGATGCCATAATTCAAGATGGAGGGCAGGGGCCTATTTAACTCTACGGGAGATTCACTGTTTTTGAAAGAAATCTCCAAACTTATGATACTGCCGTCTGCTTTTGGAGATACTGTGGGAACAAATGAACTTGAGTTCATTTGTACTGACAGAGAAGACATAATTTCAATTTTATTTTGGTTTCCAGCTCTTTTTTTTTTTTTTTTTTTTGCTGTGGATAGGCCCAGTAATGAATAAGATTTATTAAAGACTCCATCCACTGTCTCCATGGAGATGTTATTGCTATCCCTGGAATGTTACACTGTATGGCATTAAAGTTACCTGCACCTGAACAAATCCAACAAAGACGCATTTTTGTATCATACTGTGGAACATTCCAGGCAAAGCGATAATATATCCATGGAGAAAAGTTCCACAGTAAATACTACTATTTAATATTTAATTAATAGTAATTATTAATCTATTTAATATTAATATTAATTAGTATTTAATAATGCTATTTATTACTGAGCATATCCACATGAAACAAAAACTGGTACAAACTTCAATGTCAACATATATGAACTAAAGTCAAATTATTATTTTTAACATTATCTATTCCTGAAATGTTCCGCTGTATGGCATTAAACATACCTGCAACTGAATAAATCCAACAAAGATAACACTTAGAACCATTCTTTGGCAAGGCAATAACAAATCCATGGAGACAAGCAGATCTCTTCTCCTCCAGAAAAGTTACGTACTGTCCCTTTAAACTGGGGTCATTATAACATTGTGCTAGTCTGTTGATCTGATATTACCTGGTTTATTTATGTATCTCTTTTTGTTGTATTATTTCCAGCTGGTTGGCGTTCGAGGGCCAGGAATTCTCCGGGAGGATGTACGTGTTGGACGAGGGCAGTTACCCCGACCTACGGGCCATGGGCTGTGTGCACGCTAGCGCCACCATCCTCTCACTGCAGGTGGTTGGATTTGTAAGTGCACCTGTGAATTTTATTATTTGGGGGGAAGGGGTGGTTGCGATAACACTGATTTAATCCTTTAGTCAACATGTAGACTTGATTTGGTCCTGTTTTAGACCTGGTTTAGTCCAGGTTTAGTTCAGGGTTTTGTCCTAGTTTTATGCAGTGTCTGCGTAAGTGGAACACACCCTTTTAGTTACATATTACCAGGAACGTATAAGGAGCAAACCAGGACTGATTTGGACTCAGCCAGGAGTAAACCAAGCCTAAACCAGGACTAAACCAGGACTGAACCAGGACTAAATTAGGACTAAACTAGGATTTAGCCAGGACCAGTGGTTTGAACTATATTCTGCAATGTTGAGATGTCATGTCAGCCCAACCTATTTTTTGTTTTTTTAGTTAATAAATGAATTAAAAAAAGGTTACATATTTAAAAATAACTCTGTAACCCGTGTCTTGCACTGAAATTCTGTATCTGTGACGGCTTTAGAAAATATGAGATATTTATGTGAACTTTGACCTCGTAAAACCATCAGTCCAGCTGCAGCCTGAAGATACAGTGTGAGACAGAGCTGAGACAGGGCAGGAATTTATGAAGATTTATGAGGGAAAACTTCAAAAATACAGAGCGTGATGAGGTTACCATGGTTTCAGAGGTAATAACTAGCTCTACAGTTTAAAAAGCCCATATTATGCTGTTTTCTGATTCATGTAATGTTTTCTCATCACAAACATGCCTAGAGTTGTGTTTTGTTCACACATGTTTAACACACAAACCCTTCATATTTAGGCTGAGTTCTTCTCTCAAACGGAAAACACTCTGTTCCACCTTGTGTTGTCATGTGTAATGTGCAGTGGAAGTGCTCCACTGTGTTTTTAAACCCATACATCTTGTTGTCATGTGTAATGTGCAGTGGAAGTGCTCCACTGTGTTTTTAAACCCCATACATCTTCACTGGAATCATTTGGATGATTTCAGCCCTGGAATTGCCCATCTCTGCTGAACAAATGGTAAAATTTTGCTGCATTTTCACGGCGTCACAAGTTGGAACAGAGCATTTTGAGCTTTGGAGATGTAGACAGACTAATAATATAGGGTTACTTAAACATGGATGAAACAAAACACAACTCCACTCCATTCACAACTCTATAACATGGCTTAAAGCTCACAAGAGTCAATCCTATGTAACAAAGGACCTTTAAGTTGAAGACGTTTCAACAGTTATCCAAGAGTCTGTCAATTTCATTAGTCAGTACTTAGTCTTGTATCATCACTGACAAATACTGCACAATACTACTGCTACTGTACGTCTGCTACTACCACTACGACTACTATTTTAACTTTTCAAACTGAATATACTACTAGTTGAGCTGGTCAAATACCAAGTAATTTGACTACTACTACAACTACTGTGGATTGTAGGGCCCGACTGTATGGATTTTTGGTGGCTGCTACGATACCGATAAAAGGGGCTTTGGAGGTGCTGAGAGCCGATATAACAGCCGCTATATTTAGTGATGTAAAAAGTCACTGTAAATCTTCAGCTGATTCTAAAACTAAAGTCTGGCTCTATTAGATTTTAAGTTGGGTTTATTTAGGCTACATTTACTGTTATTCTACCTCTTTACGGTCATTTTTAAAGACAGTAGATAGGCCCTAGTATTTTTGAATAACACTATAATATAAGTTTTTAAAAAGTTAGTGTTTTAGTGTGTAGTGTTTATATTCAGCAATTTTGGTTTTATGGTATTACATGTCTGCTAGGTCGATCACTGCAAGTATAAGGACCCTAGAATACTCAAGCACTTGGAAGAGGGTTCTTAAGAATGAATTAATTCAGAATAAAAATGAGGTCCAACTGAACAGGCTTGTCTTGGCTGAGGTTCAGGTAACACACAAAAAGTGAATAGACTATACAGCAGTTGAGCACCTTCTAATTGAACTAAATATTGCATTTATTGTGGGGAGGGGGGGGGCACTGCTCTGTCTGAAGCTCTGTTACTCAAGTTAGACTTTAATCTGAGCTTTGTTTTAACACAATCTGACCAGAAAGAACCGATTTAGCTGGAACTCCAACAGGTGAGATGATTTGTGCTGTTAAACATAAGTTAGCCACTCTCACCTTTTTATTGAAACAAACACTTAAACAATACCATGAACGCTCGCATTGATCACAGGCTCCTGAAAATGTGCTGTTTAAATCTATTTTGGATTTTTTCTTAAGTTTCAGACAATTTGAAAACTTTTTTAGCAGTGTTTGCTAATGCGTGCATAGTGTCACCATGGTAACTGCTGAACATTCTGCCATATACATACATACATACAGAACCTCCCCCCTCCACATAGAGCCATACGCACATCTTAGTCTGGGAGCATTTTGGGCCAGGAAACTATGATACTATGTAATAACATAGCATCAGAAGGATCAATAGACAATAGTGTTTATTTCACCCTGACACCAGCAGCTTTATCCTCCACAATGATCAGAGTGCCCTTTCCCGAACAGCTCACTGGAAGGATTTGATTTCTATGCACCAGCCTCATCTGAACCTGTCTGCTGTGAGCTGCACAGGCGACTCACCTAACATAGAGTATAATTATTACCACACAAACAGACCACAGGGCCTTTAGGAAACCCGACAGTACAGCACTGCTTATTCAGTATTTAGAATCAGCTCGTCTATTCACAGCGGGGTCAACTCTTTTCGATGTGTTTGAACTCCTTCCTGGAGAAAATATCACTGCTCATCATTGACATTCATAGAATATCGCCGCTCAATGCTAAAATTCCAAATGTGATGTCTTCTGCATAGTCACTGCAATATCCACGGGAATCCATAGGCCCTATTCAAACCCTCCTTATGGTTAGCAGTTAAATTTGCTAACCAACCATCTACGTTGTTTTCGGTGAATATAGTATTTTCAAAACAATAAAAGGTAACATGATGATCTAAATATGTTATGTGCTAGCAAATAATACCCCATAGAAGTAAAATACTTCCTCTTTAAACTCGTATTTGAAGTGAAAGTTTTCTGATCATCTCCCAGTTCACAAGTTTTTGAACAGACTTTTATGTCTTATATAACCCCATACTGTATGTATTCTCTGCCACGCTCTCAGTCCAACTTCACTTGTTCAGTAATATCCCCCTCTGCTCTCTCCATCTACTGTTCTTAAAGCCCCTATATTACGCAAAATTGACTCTTGTGAGCGTTGAGTCATGTTATATTATTGTTACCTCCTCAAAAACATAACTGGAGTTGTTTTTTGTTTCATTCATGTGTTTAAGTTTATTAGTCTGTTTACATCTCCAAAGTTCAAAATGCTCTGTTCCACCTTGTGATGTCATGAAGCGGTAGTTTTCAAGTTAACAGCTTCCATTTACCTTTAGTTCAGTAGAGATTGGCAATTCCAGGGCTGAAATCATCCAAATGACTCTAGTGAAGGTGTGTGGAGTTTAAAAACACAGTGGAGCACTTCCTGTATTACCACATGACATCACAACGTGGAACAGAGTGATTTCAATTTGAGAGAACTCCTAAGTCTGCAAGGTTTGTGTGTTAAACATTTGTGAATGAAACAAAACACAACTCCAGGTCTGTTTGTGATGAGGAAACATTATAACATAGATCAGAAAATAGCTTAATGCAGGCCCTTTCAAGTACCATGGCGACCTCTATCCTTCCTTTAAACATGATGCCCTGCCGTGCCTGATGTGCCCTGCATGTGTTCTTTTATTGCGCAGGAGTTCTCGCTGCCCTCTATCGTGCTGTTCGAGCGCTGCGGCCTGAAGGGGAAGCGTCTGGTGCTGAGCGATGGAGAGGTCAACCTGCTGATGAGCGGAGGAGGGGGGCGGGTCCAGTCTCTGCTGGTGGAGGGGGGCATGTGAGTACTACACGCAGCAATGCAAAACAAGCATAAGACACATAGACTAGGACCACTATGGAACCTACTGGACGACTGAGGGATTACACAGATGTAAGGCCACATGGGAATAGAAAAGAAAGTACGAACATTTAATGTTGAAAATCACATTCTATTGTCTAAAGAAAGA
>KN472015.1:0-14482 GCA_000787095.1 Periophthalmodon schlosseri | reverse complement strand
GGAGGAAAGGAATAAAGAGGGAGGAGAGGCTAAAGAGAGAGACTGGGTAAAGGGAGAGAGGCAGAGAGAGAATAGAGAGAGGATGTGAGGAAGGGATGGAGAGGAGGGAAGGAATACAGAGAGGGGGATAAAGAGAGAGAGGGGGTAAAGGGAGAGAGAGAGTAGAGAGAGGATGTGAGGGAGGAAGAGAGGGGGGAAGGAGGGAAGGAATAAAGAGGGAGGGAAGGGTAAAGAGAGAGAAGGGGATTTAGAGAGAAGATGTGAGGGAGGAAGACAGGGGAAAGGAGGGAAGGAATAGAAAGGGAGAGAGGGGGTAAAGAGAGAGAAGGGGATAAAGAGAGAGGATGTGAGGGAGGGAGAGGGGGATGAGGGAAGGAATGCAGAGAGGGGATCAAGAGAGAGACGGGGTAAAGGGAGAGAGAGAGGGAAATAAAGAGAGGATGTGAGCGAGGGAAGGAGAGAGATGGGGAGGGAGGGAGAAGGAAGGAAGGAATACAGCAAGAGGGAATAAAGAGAGAGACGGGGTAAAGGGAGAGAGGGAGTGAGGGGGGGATAAAGAGAGGGGGTGAAAGACAGAGAGAGGAGAGTAGGGGTGAAGAGAGAGGGAGGGGGGGTGAAGAGAAAAAGAGGCAGAAAGAGGGAGAGGGGAGAGGATTTTATATGCTCAAAAATATGCACCAGGAAATAGTCTAAAAATATCACATGGACAAAATGGACAGTTTTTAGGACACTCAAAACAGAAAAAAAAAAATGGAAAGAGCCAGGTTTACTTTTCTCGCTTCATTTTGTTGTCATATTAGAAAATCAAAATATACAGAGGGGATTTTGGATCTTTATTTGAGTAAACTAGATCTGACTGAAAATTGGCCTAAAAATTAAAATTTCACCTCGAGTTAAAACTTTAATAAATCAGACTTGGAATTATGTATCAAAAAATCCTTCGGTAAATTTCGTTAAAATCTTGTTAAGTCCAAGATTGTAAAGTTTGGTGTGTGTCGAAGCCACTTTAAGGGCTGATCCTTAAAGTAGAAAAATGCATTTGGAGAAAACAGTGTTTGAAGTTACACCGTCCCATATAACTCTGACTGCAAGATGATAAAAGTAAATTCAGCGCAGAGTGGATATTGTTGTTTCCACGTGAAAGTTTGGATGATAAGAGACCGAACTGACCAAAGAGCAAAAAATAAAAAAGAAACGGTTTTGCCTGTCGTGTCTCTCCTTAAAGCTCCCACCTGTGAGTTTATTCCATGTTTTGGCAGCGGCAGATGTGAAACTTTCTTGTTTTGATCCAGGTGGGTGCTGTACGAGGAGATAAACTACAGAGGAGCGCAGATCCTCCTCAGGCCTGGGGAGGTGTCTGACTGGAGGAGCTTCAGCGGCTGGAAGAAGGTCGGCTCACTGCGCCCCCTACTGCAGGTGAGCGGCCATGACATCCTCAAAAACATACCTGCAGTTGTGTTTTGTTTCATTCACATGTTTGCGTAATCCTTTATTTTTAGCCTGTCTACATCTCCAAAGCTCAAAACGCTCTGTTCCAACTTGTGATGTCATGTAGTGGTAGTTTTCAAGTTAACAGCTACTTTTACCTTTAGTTCAGTAGAGATTGGCAATTCCAGGACTGAAATTATCCAAATGATTCTAGTGAAGGTGTATGGAGTTTAAAAACACAGTGGAGCACTTCCTGTATTACCACATGACATCACAAGGTGGAACAGTTTTCAGTTTGAGAGAAGAACTCAGTCTAAATATGCAGGGTTTGTGTTAAACTTGTGTGAAACAGTTGGTTATGGCATTTTAAATCCAAATCTTACAAACTGTTACTTTAAAGTAGTTTAAAGTTATAGGTGCATAGACTTCTCTGTCTGTGTTACTCTGTAGTAGCATAGCAGAGTAGTAGTAGTACTAGTAGTAGTAGTTGAAGTGGTTGTGGTATCAGTAGTAACTGTAGTACTAGCAGCAGCAGTAGAAGTAGCAGTAGTAGTAGTTACTCATGAATTTACTGGTGCATATTGTAAAACTACAACAATCAGATGTTCCTGGATATGTTGAGTTTTGTGAATAATAACCAGAGGTGGGTAGAGTAGCCAAGAATTGTACTCAAGAGTAACGTTACTTTCTGGATAATATTACTCAAGTAGAAGTACAAAGTAGTGGTCCAAGAAATTGCTCAAGTAAGAGTAAAAACGTATTTAGGAAAACTACTCCCAAGTCATTTCATATTGTCGACATAAAGCTTTTGTCACTTGTAGATTTACTCAAGTAAGAGTACTGTTATTTCTATAAAAATATTACTCAAATAGCTGCTAGAAAAGTACTCAAGTAAACGTAATGGAGTAAATGTAACTAAGTACTATCCACCTTGAGTTTTGTGAATAAAAATAATTCATAAAGACACAAAAGTGAAAGTAAACACATTGATTCCATTGAGAGGAGGAAGTGGAGCTGCTGCATCTGGTTATCGAGTTCAGAGGAAAAACTTTTGTTCTGTACAGATCCACGGCTCATTTTCATTGTATTTCTTTTGTGAATTACTACAAATGTGTTCACTTAGACCAAGCACATATAATGCTACTGTGCTTCTGTGTGTATTGGTTCAACCGGCGCTCATATTGGATCTGTAGATGTTAAAGAGGAGGTATTATAATGTTCCTCCTTCATCAAAAACATGCCTGAAGAGGTTTTAGATGTCATCCGTGCATGTTTGAGTCATCTAGCGATCTCTCACACCATGCTCCCACAATTCTCCATAAATATACAAAAACATGATACAAAACGCTACAACACTACAACTTCTCTCTGATTGTGTTGCGATAACGCTCTGAAGGGGGAGTGACTTAGCGCAGGGAGCAAAGAGGGGGGACTCGAAAACAAAAGTGAAACTTGTATAACATGTTAATACGTTGTTTTCTGCAAATGTAGCATTTTCAAAATAATAAAAAATAACATGGTGATATAAATATGTTTTGTGTTAGCAGTTAATACCCCATAGAAGTAAAATACCCCTCTTTAATACCCCATAGAAGTTAAATACCCCCTCTTTAATACCCCATAGAAGTTAAATACCCCCTCTTTAGTGTAATCAAATGTAAACGCCAAAGGAAATCTCCATTAACAGCTCAAATATCAGAACATTTTATACAACAAAAGTACAGCTGCATTTTAAAACGTGTATTTGGCTTCTTAGCAGTTAGCTTTGCATAGAGATCATTAATTAGCATTTGTGATTAGCATTTGAGATTAGCGTACAGGTCAAACAGAATGGACTGCTGAATGTTTTTACCTGTTATAAGACCCTTTTTAGGAAATGGAAAAGCTGCTTGATACATCCAGTACGGCTCTGACTGCCCTGAGTGATAGTTAGCAGAAACTGTAGTAGTAGTAATAGTTGTAGTTGCAGTAGTAGTAATACTGGCAGTTGCAATAGTATTAGTAGTTGTTGTTTTATACTGGGTAATTTAGTCTAGTGTATTCTCAAAACTAGCATTCCTAACTCGACACATTTTCGGCAATAGATTCAAATTTTCAAAACAACATAAACAATTTATATACTACCACTGTGAGGTCCAGTTCTGATAAATATGAACTTTGTCCCTTTTTGAAAGAAAAGAAAGTTAAAACTATACTTCAGTACAATTTCCATGGAGAGAGATACGTTTTAAACTCTTCACACTCAAGTGCAATAAACACAAGAAAAATGAATAAAAAGCTTGTATTTAAAAAAAGACAAAAAAAAAAAAACAAGGTACTGTACAAATAAGGTGGATCACGTGCCTGCTCTGACTGAGATGCCCGTGGTGCTGTGTTGTGAGCAGAAACAGGTGCACTTCCACATCCGCAACAGCCAGTCCGGGCATCTGATGACAGTGACCGGAGACCTGGACGAGATCAAGCTGCTCCGTGTGCAGGAGCTGGAGGAGAGCGGAGGCTTCGAGCAGATCTGGTTCTTCCAAAACGGACACCTGCGCTGCAAGGTACACACCATAATCTATACATTATATCTGTTATATATATTCTGTAGATGCCAGGTACACAGCAGAGTCTACACATAAACACTAGACCTATATATACTTCAGATTCAGCACTTCCCATTATCATCCAGGAGTCACTATATAAACTATTATACTATATTATACTATATTTTAGGGTTGTCAAAAGATTTAATACTAAAATAAGTATCGAAACTACATAAATACTCATTTGAGCGAGTCTCAGTACTGCAAAAAATCACATTAACATATATATTAGAATGTGTGTAGAACCGATTCACGATTCCCATCCCTAGTACTGACAAAGCCTAGAACAAGTTATGGAGATGGGTCCTCGTGCGCTACACTGCTCCTGACAAGTTGGCTTTGAAGGATGGGTCAAATGCGGAGGATCAGTAAAGTGTATCTTGACTTGAAGTGGGACTAAACACCTAAACTAATCCACAACCACATTTAAAATAGCGCTGCTAAACTGGGCAGTACCTGGAGGACTAAAGGGGAGAGCGAGGGGGGAGAAAGGGTCTGGACATATGAGGAACAGTGTGATTGGTCTATCAGGCCCCTGCAGTCGGGTGTTTGCAATCAGAAACACTTGGTTGTGATCGGGGCAGTCTCGCGTGATGTCACACAGTACTTGAAATTGCAGAGACAACTGGAGGCGGCGCACGAAACCAAAGGTCTTACTCTGAAATGATTTCGTAACCCCCCCTAACCCCTTGTCTGTCTGCGCTCAGCTGCTGGAGGAGTGCTGCCTGTGCCCCAGCAGCAGCGTGACCATCGCGGGGGCTCGGGTGGGACTGACCCCCGCCCTGGACGACCACACCCACCTGTGGAACATCACACCGGAGGGGGTCATCTGCTGCAGCGCCTCCCCCAACCTGGTGCTCGAAGTCAAGGGTAAGACAGCTCGCACGCTCCCCTAACCTGGTGCTGGAGGTCAAAGGTTAGGCTGCACCGGTCGTAACATTTGAAATTCTGATCAGGTACTTAAACGGAGTGAAGGAGATATTTGTAGAAGGAGATATTTGTAGACTAAATCACAACATGCAGAGGGGAGAGTCGCACATTTGTTTACATTTACAGAAGTTGCTGCTGATGGTGGGTCTGTAGAGTCAGAGATGGTACAGTCCGGGGTTTATTGCGGAGCGTTTTGTTCAGCAGCGGCAGTTTCACTCATGTGCCAACTCTTGGGTATTTTTTACACCGTAATAAACCCCATATGCCTTACAGCAACAGCATGTTAGGCCGATTAACTGCTCAAACACCTCAACAGGCTACTGCCCAACTGTCCTAAAAAGTTGCAGAACAACAGGATTAGCCTTAGAATCACAGACAAATCTGTTTTCGGGCATGGGCTTGACATGCACATCTTCACACGTTAGACACACATGGATGGACTAAAAGAGGGGATTTTCCGTATCCCTGTAGTTTTTATTTCATGTCGGCGCACGACTGGAGCAGACGGCAGTGAGAAAAAAGGGAGGGCTGCTCCGGGAGATGGCAGCACACTCCTCTCACACACGCACCCACCACAGCGTCAGGAGGAGACAAGGAGAGGCTGGACTTATGAGACGCATTATCCTCCCTCATTCGCCTGCCTGTCTTCAGTCTAAATAAATGTTTGGGGGTTTTTTTGTATATTTTTGTCCAGTGTGAAATATGGAGTGTGGCTTGTGAGCGTGTGAAGCTCTGTAGTCCGCTTTGTAAACAGCTTTTTGCGTTTCCGAACACAGCTGAAGCGTTTTCTCCTCTCTAGGACTCTAGGATGTAGCTCCAAACGTAAAGGAGTTAGGAGCTAGGAGTTAGGAGCTGGGAGCACTATTGGGATTGATCTCTCCTTGATAGTATTGTAAAAGTGTGTAGGATAGAACTCATCTTTAAAAGGGTGTTCACCAACTGGGAGCCTTACTACGCTTCTAAGTACATGTAGAGATAAAGTGCATATGACTGGTTTTCGTGTATTTCTAATTCTGATTTGGTGGGATGGTACCTGTAGTAAATATTTATCATAGTTTTACATCAGTTTGGGGGTAAAAAGTTGAAGAAAAGTACAAAAATACAAGAAGCAGCACTAACTCCATCCAAAATGCAGGAACACTTTACACACAAGGAAGCCATTTTTAACAGATTCAACCTTGACAAAATAAAGGCGTTATCATTTATTTTCATTAGGCTATCCATAAAAATTGTGCATTTTAGACAAGTTTCGCCCTTGTTTACATTGTGGTTGCTTGGTAACAGTTACGAAATTACCTCTACTTATGTCATATCTGTGAGCATCAAGAAAAACTACATTTCAGCAAAACTAGGCAAGATTTTTTGTCAGATCTTAAATATAATGATGATAACTACAGTAGTCTAACCTGTCATATGCACTTTAAATGGGTGCAGCACTTTTGACTGACGGCTAAATGGGGATGTTGTGTACAGTAAATATTTATGTTACCATGGAAACACGGCTTTCACCTCTTAATTGTTTTTACCCTTTTTATTATTCCAATGTATTATTCATGTTTGCAAATATTTCATACATTATGCTGATGTGTCCTTGAGCAAGACACTTCACTCACCTTCCCTGTGCATAATTACAAGCGCGATTTAGTGAATACAAAAGCGTCTGTAAAGAGAAATGACTGAACAGCGCGCCTGATTGTAAAGCGTCTGTATCGTATTATTAAGTCACTAAAGGCTGATCTATGTTCTAATGTTTCCTCATCACAAACAGACCTGGAGTTGTGTTTTGTTTCATTCACACACGTTTAACACACAAACCCTGCATATTTAGGCTGAGTTCTTCTCTCACACAGAAAACACTCTGTTCCACCTTGTGATGTCATGTGGTAATACAGGAAGCGCTCCACTGTAAGTTTAAGATAAGTTTACTCTACTTAACTGAAGGTAAACTAAAGGAAGCTGTTAACTTGAAAACTACCAGTACGTGACATCACATCATAAAGAGTTACTCAAACGTGTGTGAATGAAACGAAACACAACTCCAAGTATGTTTTTGAGGAGGGAACAGCATTAGAACATGGCTTAAAGTTCACATGAATCAATTATGCACAATATAGGAGCTTTAAGTTAGATCATTTAATCTACTTCTCCATGTAGTACAGATAATAAGATAAAAAAAAAAAAAAGAACTACATGTAGACATGAATAACTGTACAATTATCCAAGGTTGTCTGTGCTACTTCATTATCACTGGCGCCTGACTGCATTATTATCATGTACAATACAACGAGAAAGTACTGTAAAGGAGAGATTTATTATGAAAGCTATGACGTAAAACTTTGAGAAGCAGT
This sequence comes from Periophthalmodon schlosseri, assembly GCA_000787095.1. Taxonomy (NCBI): domain Eukaryota; kingdom Metazoa; phylum Chordata; class Actinopteri; order Gobiiformes; family Gobiidae; genus Periophthalmodon; species Periophthalmodon schlosseri. The sequence goes on along the minus strand of KN472015.1, from coordinate 7,191 downwards.
ATTGATATGTAGAGGCGATGAGGGGCGAACAATTGTGCTCAAGTAAGAGTACTGGTACTTCAAAGTAATGTTACTCAAGTAGAAGTACAAAGTAGTTGTCTAAGAAATTACTGTGAATGTAAGATCTGGACTTAACATCTGATCCATAATTTAAAGTTAAAGGTACACTAAGTAACTTTTCTGCCACCTGTTTGTCTCCATGGGGATTTGATTTCCCTGCCTGGCATGTTCCACAGTGTGGCATTGAGTAGATTTATCTTACATTTCTTCAATTAAAGCTACTTTTACTGCAAAACAATACCTTTACAACATGCATTCTTACCGTGAGTGCGCTCGCCTCTCAATAGATCTGACCTGTAACTTGTTCTGCTGGTGCCATCTGCTTGTCCCCATGGAGATAAATGCAATTTAATGCCATAACCTGGAACATTTTGGGGAAAGCATGAACATTTCAAAGGTCCTATATTGTGCTAAATTGACTCTTGTGAGTTTTAAGCCGTGTTCGAATGCTGTAGGTAACAGCCAAAAACAAAAACATACCTGGAGTTGTGTTTTGTTTCATTCACACATGTTTGAGTAACTCTTTATTAGTCTGTCTAGATCTCCAAAGTTCAAAATGCTCTGTTCCACCCTGTGATGTCATGAAGCGGTAGTTTAGTTAACAGCTCCTTTTACCTTTAGTTTAGTAGAGATTGGCAATTCCAGGACTGAAATGATCCAAATGATTCTAGTGAAGGTGGGTGGAGTTTAAAAACACAGTGGGGCACTTCCTGTATTACCACATGACATCACAAGGTGGAACAGAGTGTTTTCCGTTTGAGAGAAGAACTCAGCCAATGTTAAACATGTGTGAACGAAACAAAAACAAAACTCCAGGTCTGTTTGTGACGAGGAAACATTAGAACAGATTAGTAAATAACTCAACATGGGATCTTTAATGTAACAAATGTTCAGATCATTTCATATTGTCAACATAAAGCTTGTCACTTGTAGAACCAAAACTTTTACTCAAGTAAGAGCACTGTTACACTGTAGAATATATTACTCAAGTAAGACTATTGTTACACTGTACAATAAGAGTACTGTACAAGTAGGAGTAAAAGTATGGGGCCTGAAAACTGTTAAATATATGTATGTATTTGTGTTAAATATATGTATGTATTTGTGTACTTTGCTAGCTGTTTTAAAGTGGCCTGTTACTGCCCCCTACTGGCCACAGCGGGCTAAACCCCAGTGCAGCTTGAGTTTTTTAGTATTTGTATTTATTTATTTTGATGCTCTTAAAGCACTTTAGCTTGTTCTGCAGTACTTTCTCTCCTAAGTTTCCTGGTGTTGTGGAGGTCAGACAGGCCTGTGCAATGTAATAACTCACTTTGTTGTGCTAAAACTTCTCAAGTGGCTCAAAGGCTTTCAGGCTGCTAAAGGTCACAGACGGTTTACTTTTGAGACAACATTAAAAGTTATCAAAGCACATTGCCATTAGGGTTGTCAAAAGTATTGAAAATCGCTATTAAAACTAGTAACGACACTCATTGTTCACAGGTATCGATACTAAAAAAGTCCCATTCACAGAACAGAAATGAGCCTTTCCTGAATATCTTTAGAATGATGTTGAGCTGTATCTTTCACAAGTATCAGACACGTAGACTAGTATTCGCCCATGGACCACTATGGAACCTAGTATCGAGTCTATTCCTTAGCATCGCAATGGAAATTTTAGCATGGAGACAACACTCGTTTTTATTGCTCAAAAATACCTATACCTTGATAATGTCATTCTGACTGTGAGCAGGGTCGCCTCTCCGCAGATCTGACCTGTAACTTGGCCTGGCCTGGCATCTAGGTAGATAAGTGTAGTGCCAGACATTCCAGGTAACGCATTTCTATGGAGCCAAGCAGAAAAGTTACGTAGTGCGTCTTTGATATAAAAAGCAGTAGTTAGTTGTTAGACCAATTAGAATATATGGGTAATTACAGCACAATCTAATACAAATAATCTCAAAACACCAATCGAAATGAGTACATGCCTCCCTGACATCTCCTGTACGGTTATAATTTGGCGCTTTGACCACCCCGTCTCCTAATGAACTAACGTATAGCCTAGTATTTAGCAGTACTTTGCATTTGATGTGAGTTTTCTTTTTACTTTTACTGTTTAATGCGTTTTTACAGTTTTTCTGCACTCATTCACTTGCCCATGTGTTTCGTGTTCCAGGAGGCCACAACTACGACAAGAGCCAGGTGGTTCTGAACACACGGGACCCCAAGAAGCCCCAGCAGCAGTGGCTCATCGAGGTCCTGTAGGACTATACAAGTGGACTTTACATAGGACTTTACATGAGACTTTACATAGGATCTTACACACAGGACTTTGCAGCTGACTTTTACAGTGGACCTGACAGCAGACTTTAAAGTGGACTTTACCGCAGACTTTACAGAGGACTCGTGAGCTGGAGTACGAGTATTCAAAATGGCACCTTACCTCTGCTTCTGCTAGACTGTAAATATTCAACTGGACAAGACAAGTCTGCACAGATTCTTTTTATCTATAGATTTAAAATTCAGAAAATATGTTAAGGGCTTGATGCTACGCTAACTGGCCACGATGTCATTTAGTACTTTTACTAGCCGTACGAATGTTGACTATGAAACAAAATTATCTGACAATATCAAAATGAATATATGCATATTTTGTTTTTTTCAAATGAAAGGCTATCGTCATAGCTGCATTATTTGACCGAAGGCTAGTGTTACTGTCTGAATATGGAGCGTCCAGTATGATTCGGTTTTATGAATAACCTGAACAGTGTTATCATGTTGTCATATGTATTATATAAAATAAAATGTCTTGACTTACAGCTGCTTGTATAGAAGACCCTCACTTCATGTACCTAACTGACATTGCAAGTGCATACTATTTTGTCAATAAATTTCTTACATAACACTGGCTTATGTTGATTTACTTAATTACAAAAAAATACATCACGCACAGGACAGTATGAATAAGCTCCATGTTTATTGGTAAAACCCAATAGCAAAAGTTTGAACAGTGCACTTCTTGTATGCTCATTCACTTCAATGAGATTTGGCAGGGTTTTGAACAATGTAGTTTTAAAATGTTTGACTGCACAAAAACAACTGATGAATTCTGGTTCACAATAACCACTTAAAGCAGAACTCAAGAGATTATAATTCATATGCAGATGTGTATAGGAGAAGTGTTATATGGTCTTAAAGCAAGGTTCAGACAGGCTAACATGGTATTTCATTTGAATCTGCTGTCATCTACACAATATATATATTTCTTTTTATTTTACAGTGTCAGAAATGCCATGTAGCACCATGTAACAGGAGAGCTGGGACTTTGAGAACATTTTAGATCTGCATTTTATCTGCATTCAACCTAAAGCGGTTTTGGTTCATTTTTACCCATCACATCCTCAGGATCTGAAGCAAAATGATACTGATAAAGCTGAGAAAATATATTAACATAGTAACACAAATAAAGGTACAATTGTGCCCAATTCAACACACATATTTTTGAACTGAAGCAAAATTAAAGCCAAAATACATGCAATCTCCCTTTTCTAAACATGTAAAAATACATGTCTTTTGAAAGCCTGGAAAGTATGACATATTATGCAGAATCTTAAATTATTGTTCCCTCATCCAAAACATACATGGAGTTGCTTTAGCTTCATTTACGCTGATTTCGTGAATCCTCTGTAAAAAAGTATTTTGCCTCTGAACCGAAGAAAATACATGATCTGAATTTTCTCTGGATTGTTGCGTCAAAGGTAGAAACCCTGCAAAGTCCGTAAATCATCACCCCGCAGCACATTCTAAGCATTTCTGCCGTCAAAGCGAGTTCATTACAACTGCGTACTTATATTAACCTGTTGGGGGAGGTTGTTACTAACCAAGATTTTTTTTGTCCAATGGTAATTCCCTCTGCTGCCAGAAGATGGAGCCCTACACCAGATTAGAGTATTGGGAACACCCAAGTAAAAAAATGTCTAGTTCCTTACAAAGCCATTATTGTAAGATGTAAAACATACTCAAGAGCACATTTTAAGGCCAATATCAAAATAAATATTGCATGAAATGTGTCCAGCTGGCTCCTCCTCCTCCCCAGTCCGTAAGTGTGTGCTGAAGCCCTCACTGCTGGCTGTACACCCTGTCTCCTGGAGGCTCCATGTCTCCAGAGGCTATGGGGCTGCTCTGGTCCAGCGCGTCCGCCTGGGAGCTGTCCTCCTCGGTCACCCTCACCACGGTCTTCCCCCTGGCGTGGCCCTGCTCCAGCTTCAGAAAGGCCTGAGGAACCTGAGAGAAGGGGAAGTGAGCCTCCACCACCGGCAAGATCTGCAACCACAGACAGAGGGAAGATTAGACCAACATGGATTTGAATGGAAGTAGGGTCAATTAGAAACCATTTTGGCATATATAGGTTTTATCCAAGTATAATGTTAGAACTCTCAGAATTTACACTTTTGCTATATGCGAACTGGCAATGTCTCAAATGCATTGACTTTTTTTGTCTGTTGTGGTATGGTACAAAGTATGTGTAGCTACAGCATGATGAGTAATTCTACAACACTGCCTCCCCACAACAATAATTATAATACATTTGATACCATGAGGTAGCAGATGACTGCACATTTGAAAGACATAATTGTATTTGGCATCCCATGATTGAAAAAGACAATTTAACTGCTAAATGTCTCCAAAACCTATGATCCACAAATGTTGAGCCTTATATACATTTGTTTGGGATTGGCTCCACAAACTTGCAGTATTAATCTTATCGCTTTAAATCCTTTCACGTCTTTGGGGTTGAATAATGGCACCACTTTGTGAAGCTTTTGTGAAAAATAGTATCAAAAATCTCACTTCATTTGTGCGGTCAGAGAAGATGGTTAGCTTTGTATATATCTTTTTTTTTTGTTTGTTTCATGTGGATAAGCCCAGTATTTTTTTTAATTCATTTATTTATTTACAAAACATATGAAAACAGTTTGTATCATTTACTTGCTACTTACTATGACTATGTTTTTTAAAAGGGAAGTCCCCAGAATCTACCTTAACTTATAAAAAGGGGCCCCAGACACAGTAATAAAATATGGTACAATTTACAATTAACCATAAACACAGCTAATTACAAGTGCTCATACTCATGATGCTGTCGAGTAGATTTTTGGGGTGATTGTACAAGTACAGTCATAGCACTTGTACTCGAGTATAATTCTAGCCATGTAACTGTAATTAGTTATATTTTAACGCCCTGCTCCGATTGGCCAGAGCTCAGACAATATGCAGATTGAGGTTTAAAACAAGTAGATTCTATTTTTACAATTTTTGATTCAAGTTCTGTATAAAAGCGTGATTTAAAATGCTTCTAAAATTGGGTTAAAAAGTAACTAGTACTCTGACCAGTAATTTACATGAATACTATTTAGTTTTACTTTAGTACAATTGGGGCAGCACTACTTGTACTTATATACATTATTAGCTATGTAACTGTACTTTTACTTGAGTACAAATTTTCAAAAACAAAAAAAAAACAAAAAATGTTTTTAGATTGTCTGCAAACTCAAGAAAAAATACAAAACTGATTTAAACAACACATTTTCAGGAGCCTGTGGTCAATACGAGCGTTCATGGTCCTGTTCAACTGCTTGATTTTCAATAAAAAAAGGTGAGAGTCACTAAGTGAAAAATTGCTGGCTAATGCTAGCTAGCTTGTGGCTATAATGTTATGTGAGAGGGACTTGTTTAACAGTGCCAATCAGCTCACTTTTTTTGTTTCCAACTAAGTCAGCTCTTCTGGACAGATACTAAGTCAGCTCTTTCTGGACAGATTGTGTTAAAATAAAGCTCAGATTAAAGTCGAACAAAGCCTCAGACAGACCAGTGCCTACAGTTAGCAGCACGCCCCCAGGGAATGTTGATGACATCAGCTGCAAAGTTTCAACTTTGACCTGTCCTCCAGCTTAACTATAGGGGTTCTAGAATATTGTGATGTCACTTGAACACATGGACAAAAAAACTCCAAAAAGCAGGTTAGCAAATTCTGACCACAGCGGACCACTAAAATTCCCCCTGCGCGTGTCCCATGTGTGTAGCCGGGCCGCCTGTTGAGTCCCCTCCTCTCTCTCATCCTGTGTGTTTGAGAATGTGATGAGGCTGGACGTTCCTGCGCTGGTCAGTCACTGTGTACGGGGGCTGTTGTCGCGGTCAGCAGCTCCGGTCAGCTCCTGCTCTCTGCTCAGTGAATGGGGACAGGAAGTACGTGTGTGTATGTTCGCCCTAAGCCCACAGACAAAGAGCAGAGGAGCGCTTTTGGCTGCTCAGCACTGCTCTAATCCACTGTCCCGTCCGCTCTGGGGTCTGGACAGCGGCGCAGAGCACGAGGTCGGGCAGAGAGAAGGCAACGCAAGTTCAGTGAAAGTGACTTGGCGCTAGTGTTGTCACGATGCTAACATTTCAAACTCCATTTCAGTACTAAGGAATAGGCTCAATACTCAATACTGATGTGATTTTCCACATTAAATGGTAGTACTTTGTTTTCTATTCCCATGTGGCCTTATATCTGTGTAATCCTCAGTGTCCATAGTGGTCCATGGGCGTGTACTAGTCTATGTGTCTTATACTTGTGAAAGATACAGTTCAACATCATTCTAAAGATATTCAGGTAAGGTTCATTTCTGTCCAGTGAATGGGACTTTTTTAGAATCAATACCTGCTCAAATGAGTATCTAGTTATACTAGTTTTAGTATCAATTAGAATCTGATTTTCCATACTTTTGATCCTACCTGACGCTACTATACCTTCAACGCATTCAAAGCACTTTATATTTATGGTAAATGGTTACATTTTTATACAGCGCTTTTCCACCTTCAAGACACGCAAAGCGACTTATATCAAGGAACCACTCACCCATTCACACACCCATTCCTTGTCTTGCCCAAGGACACAATGACAGCATTCATCTGCGGGAGCTGGAATTGTACCGCCAACCTTTGAGTCAGTGCATCTGACCACTCTACCAATGATGTTCATGCTGAGAGCGGGATTCAAACTGCCAACCTTCGGATCAGTGGACAAACACTCCAACTGAGCTACTGTGTCCCACTCACTATTCACATTCACAGACACAGTCACAGACACAGTCACATACACAGTCACATACA
>JACM01022392.1:0-17137 GCA_000787095.1 Periophthalmodon schlosseri | reverse complement strand
TCATGGAGGAATTGGAATTTTTTGTTGCATTATCAGAATAATATTCTAAAACAGAAGAATTTTTGTTCTTATGAGTGCTCCTGACTGTAGGATGTGTTCTTCCAGAAGACCATTTTCATTTAAGAAAACATTTTGTGAGTGCCAAAATTGTTCATAAGAAGACCTGAAGTACAAATTTGTTCATAAGACCGCTTCATGAATGAGGTCCAATGATGCCCATGGCCAGGCTGGACAATGCACTAATGACGCTGATAGCCTATTTCAAAGAACACATATTCTGTATTCTTGTGGCTTTAATTCTCTTTTAAACATGCTTTTGATCAACTTGGTATCAGTATTCAACATTTTATATTTTAATATAATGTTTACATTTGGAAAATGTACTGTATACATTTTACCTCAGTTTCCAATGATACAGTTAGGCAAATCTCTCTGCTGTCAGCAACAGGAATTAATATTTAAAAAGTAAACAAAACCCCTGTGAATGCTAATAGACCGCTGTGTTCATTGTGAACACAATTTGACCGTAAAACGAGTCCGTTGATCGTTAATGGACTTAAAAACTGTATAGGAGAAGTGTGAGTTTTATCTATGACACAACTGAACAGGCAATATGGGAACGGAGCATTTTTGAGTGCTCATAAAAGACAACTTTGAATTCATGGATTAATGAAACAAGCATAAATGAAGTAAAATACAACTCTAGTTATGTTTTTGATGAGGGGGCAACAGGATAGCATGGTTAAAAGATCAAAAAAGTACATTTTGTGTTTGTATTTTTCAAGTTTTTTATTTTTTTTAGTTATTAGTTTGTTTGTTGTTTGTTTGGTTTTTTTGGGTTTTTTTTTTGCAAAACTGAATACTTGCAAGATAGATTTGTCTATATTGCTAGATATATTCGTCCTTGAAAATTTCTCCACACTTTGCTTTGCTATATTGCTGCATATAAAATTAATAGAGACTGTTAATGTCACCTATTAGAGTAGTTGATTTTTTTTTTTAATCTCCTCCAAAATCCAACAAAATGCAAAAAACATGTACATCTATTTTTGCACAAACCCCCCCTACATGTTATTTAGTCTTTCCTACTTGATGTCACATGTAGGTGTTCCTTATTTTCCTGTGTTATAAGTGCAATATTAGACTCACAAGTACCATTCAAATGCAGAGAATGAGTCGTGAACACTTACCTGCTTGTTTATTTTAAGGCAATGTAATTGGGTTCAAATGTGTTCTCCATCTAATTTGAGTTCCACTAGAAATATTTTTGGGTCATCTACATAACAAAATATAGTGTGTATAATAAATTTGCAAAAACTGTGGACTTCGGGTACAGCCTCAGGCTTTGACTGTTTTTTTTTTTTTTTTTTAAATAAAAACTGTATAAAAAGGGGGTAATCTGTCTGTTACATAACTAAAAATGTCCTGGAAAGGTCTGGGAAAATTATTTCAAGCGTGAGAACACAGCAAAGCAATAACATTTTTATAAAGACATTCAGTAGGCAGAACCCCACCACACACCTGAAAAGTTACATAGTGGACCTTTAACAATCCAGGTAAACTACGAAATCCTTTTATTAAAGGCTAAATATATGTTTATAATGCTCTCTTTTATGTGGGAAAGAGAAGTGGTGCAAAGTGCGTTCAGTCTGAGTCATACTTAATGGCGGCACTTTCATTCTACCGCTCAGTTACTATTTTTCGCCCAAGTCTGATGAGCAGGAACCACTGCTGAGAGGACCAGGTCTTTACAGAACTAACAGTGAAAAGCTCCATCCAACCTGCTCTAACTCACCAGTGACCTCATATATGAAGCTTGCTTATGCACTACACATTGCGTAGGGCACCCTCTGTGCCACACCCGGATATGTGCACTCCTCAAAGTCTGTAGACACGGGGGAAAAAGCAACACTTGTGGAGTGGAGCAGCAGTGAAGAGACTGTGAAGTGTTTGATCCAGGAAATCATCAGGAAATAGGTATAAAATAATTCCATTCAGATTTGTGCATTTAAGCAGATGTTAGCAAAAACACAGAGAAGTGCTGTTTATTCCACTCATTATTCTCAACTATGTTAAGCATTTGCGCTCTCATGCACGAGCACATGCCTTCAGCGCTGGATCTCCCTCAGTCTGTGCTGTGATAGTCTTCTATAGTCACAGTCTGTGGCTGTGACCGTAGACTTCTATAGGACACAGTCTGTGGCTGTGACCCAACACAGAGAGGATGAAATAACAAGCGGACCTGAGAGAAAACTCCTCCCTCAAGCGGAGCACAGGGCTTTGGTTAATGAAGCAGTGGAACTAAACGCAGATCCAACAATTTACATTTGTCTTCACACATCGCGCGCCACTTGAAACTGGGAGTTCTTGCAATTGTGAGCTCGCTCTTAATGGCCTCCCTGTCTAAATAAAGAAAACAAGAATGTCTACACCTGTCCCGGCCCAGGCCTGTGCACTCAAAGAGGTAAATGCCTATTCAATCCTTTGAGTGAATGACCCCCCCAGGTCAAAGGTCGCATGCTTTTTCTCGCCTCTATTAAAGGACACATGAAAAATCTAATTTTTGAGGTTTTAACTATACTGTTGTTACTTCATCCAAAACAGGATTGGAATTTATTTTGTTTCATTCACGCTCGTCTCATTAATCCATTAATCCAAACATGTCTTTTCTGAGCACTCAAAAATGCTCAGTTTGCATTTTGCCTGGATTGTTGCGTCACAGGTAAAACTTCGGACTTCTACAGTTTTTAAGTGCATTAACAATAACCAGACTTGTTCGGCAGGAAAATTGTGTCCGCAATGAATGCATGGCTTTGAAGTAAGGAAATGTGAAATACTACTCCCAAGGTCACCACAAGTATGCTTAAAATGAAATTAAAGGGACACAAATGCATGATTTGTGTCCATTAAAGCTGCTGTATAAAATGTTTACATGGAGTTTGCTGTCATGACAATGCTGACAACAACTAGCAAGCTATTTGTGCACTTCCTGATTCTCATACAAAAAATGCTTTATAATTAGATGCAGGCAGCACACTGCTGACTTATTTTGATCTCAAGAGCTGCTTCTACAATCTGCATGGGGTAAGACAAGTTTTGCTCAAATACATATACAGAAAATCAGGTAAAGGTCCTTTAATGTACTGGTTTTGCTCAAAAAGGCAATCAGGGAATCATTAATAGATTGAAAATCTCTATTGTAAGAAGCTTGGAGTTTTATTTTACACAACACATATAAATCAAGTCTCTTTTTCCACATGCATAATATCGCCAAATTCAGAACTATAAATATATATCATTATGAATTTATTTACATCAAGGCTAAACCACTGTAATTCCCTGCTAGCTGTGTGCCTTAAAAGCTCTACAACACATTTTCAGCAGCCAGGCTATTAACAGGAACTAAAAGAAGAGAACACGTCACCCTGCGCTTCCTATCCACTTTAGAATTAAATTTAAAGGGGCTGTACCCGATTTTTGTTCCATGTATTTGAGTCTTGCCTCTGTAGGCTTAGGCTTTCAGGTTTGTGGAGGTACAAGCTCACTCACAGTATGTGTAGTACTGTTATACTGTACAAAATATTACTCAAGTAAGAGTACTGTTACACTGTACAATATATTACTCAAGGAAGAGTACTGTTACACTGTACAATATATTACGCAAGTAAGAGTACAGTTACACTTTACAATACTGTATATCACTCAACTGTACTTGAGAAAATACAAACCACCTTTGGCCACTGATCCAAGGAGGAATTTTTGGCTAGCTTTGTGCCCTTTTAAAGCAAACCTATTATGCAAAATCAACTTTTCAGAACTTGTAAGTTTTTTAGTTGTTTCCCTTTCTCATTTATCCTCTCGAAGTTGTTTTTGGAGTGAGTCATGCATGTTGGAGCAATCTTTAACCACTTATTTCAAGATGCCATATTGCTGTTCAACCCCGGTTTTCACCACCACCGGCACACGCATTACTTTGTTCTTCAATTTTATTTTCTTAATCGGTGATACATGTAGGAGGCAGCATTGCCATTCATTCATTTTGGTACAAATACGCTACTCACTAGCGTGATCTGCAGCTATTTATAGGAGGGACCGACAGCTACACAGCTTTTTTTAACATGGAAGACAGACTTATTTATTTTGTTAAGTTGTTCTAGATGAATATTGCAATTTAAAATGTGCACACTATAACATAATGATCTACGGGTGTCATAGATTATAACTATATAGCAGACACAAGCACAATAGGTCTTCTTTAAAAGCTTTAGCAGCCTCCACTTTGCTGCAATCGTGCCTGCATGGAGACTTTGGACACTCCAACAAACAAAAGACCCTCTGATCCGCGAGCGACGCCAATAATCAGAGGCTGTCGGCTCATTGATTCCATCCATGTTTATTTGAGCTCCATCCTTGACCAAACAAAACGCTTTTCACATGCCTCTATGCGACAAGTACATGCGCCTATTTCAGCTGTTAGCCACTCGGTTACATCAGCGAAAAGAGTGCTGGGAAATTATCATGAAAACACCCGATCAAAAGAGACGAGTTATCTACAAGGCATTACGGATTACAGATCGCTTAGTTAGAATGAGAAGAAAATAAATAAATAAGTCAAATAAAAAAAAAAAAAAGATTTGTTTTGAACCACTATTGCCGAAAGCGCATTTAGAAATCTGTCTCCTGGTTTCTAATGGGCGGTGGTGTAAATGTGCTTGTTTACACAGAGCATGGCATCATGGGCTTTTCCTTTGAGCCAACATTTGTTTGTTGGATTCCATTTTTCAAGCACAGGGTCCTTTTTGTGGTGACTGGAGAATTTGTCACGGCTAAAAGCTATCATTTTGAGAGTCGCCGGAGAGGAAAGCGCGCTGTTCTTGTTAAACCGCGTCGCCGTTCCATCTGGTTAACAGTAAGGCACTTGGAGTTTGATTGGGTGGATGATTTATCATCTACGTAAAAATAATATGAAATTAGTACAGATATTAAAGTATGGAGTACAACGTCTATAGAAAGCTGCATCAAAATCTGCTAAAAATAAGATTAAATAACATGCAGTCTGACCTTAAAAGATACTATATAACTTTCTAAATGTAGGGTCAAGTATCTGCTGGTCTCCATGGAGATGTGATTACTTAAAGAGGGGGTATTACACTTCTATAGGGTATTGCTAATACATAACATTTAAATCATGTTACCTTTTAGCTTAAATACTTTTTTATACATTGCTATACTTTTGGAGAAATAACTTATTAAAATGTTTAAATTGTTTCATTTTTGCTTTTTAATGCTCCCCTTTCTATCTTACTCAGAGTGCCATCACAACACAATCAGTGTGCATTCCTTCAATGAAACTACTGCACATCGCATCAGGTTTGTGAAGTTTTAGTGTACTGTTTTCTATCCTGCTCTTGTATGTATGGAGAATGGCCATAAGGGAGCATGGGTGACATAGGCTTGTGGGCTGAGCTTTGGACAGGATTGTACAATCTAACCAATGGGAACAGTGCCTTAGAGAAATTGCAACATTACTCAGGCATGCATGGATGGCATGTAAAACCACTTCAGGCACGTTTTTAATAACAATATACCATGGTCGAAAGCTCAATTTTGCATAATATCCCCTTTTTAACAAAATGTTTCACAGTATGGCATCAAATTATTAATCTTACATTTATTATTACAGGTGATATTTATTGCTAAAAATACAAGTGTGAGCGGGGTGGCCTCTCGATGGATCTGACCTGTGACTTGGCCTAGTGGTGTCACCTGTCTCTATGGAAAAGCCATTGTTTCCCATGTTGTGCAAATGGCAATAAACACTCTTCAAACTACTAAATCTACCATTGTTTCTGTGTGATGCTTAAAACTCAACAAAACAGCCACATTTTAACACATTTCTGATGGACTGTAAAAAAAAAAATAAAAAAAAAATGGTCTCATTAACAATATTTTTGCAATCCATCTATATAGAGGTTATGGAGATGACATCACAGCCTTTAGAATTTATTAATGAGTGGCAAAGGCATATGAGTGTCAATGGTGAGTAATGACATTTTCTTCTGCAAAAGCTTAAAACACATCTAAAATGTGAAAGAGCTACTCCAGCTAAATAATGTCTATAAAAGTCTACAACTCTGCTAAATATTTAGTTTCTGCCTGACATTTAAAACAAGAAAATCAGGTAACAGTTACAACAGGGACATTGTAGGCTACACTCACATTCATCATTGATACAGACTTTGTGATCACACACAGTTGAACTGAACCTTTTTCTCCTTAACTAGGAGTTTCTGAGTCAGTGTGTTGAGGAAATAATTATTGTGCAAACAATAGCTCCACGGACAAAAATGAGGTAGAAAAAAGCAAAGAGAGACACCATTTGTCAGTTGAGCTGTCCATAGTTCTTGAAATGTTGAGAAGGAATAAAATGATGTCAATGCATAACCTCTATATGGCTAGTCCAATGATAATGTCTAACTTTGTAACTTTGCTTTATAGTACAAGAAAAGTGAAGAGACTCAACTCTCATTCACATGCATGATCATTGAATTCACTTTGTTTTTTGTTTTTTTTGTTTTTTTGCGGTACAGGTCTGTTCACACGTGGTAAAGGACATTGGTCCTAACCATAGACTGTATATATAAATGGACATAGCTAACCTCCTAGCCACTGCGTTCCATATAGGAAGTGAGCACAGGCGCACTTCCAGCTCCACTGACTCAGGCTCCAATTCATTTTCTGTTGAAAAACTGTGGCCCCTCTCTCTGTAAGTGCTGCTGTCAGGCTCGTCATTTTGGTCTTAAAATGTTCATATTAATCCGCTTTACATGATCCTGATCTAGCCTCGCTCCGGATTGGCTCTTTGGTTGCTATGATACTTGCAGTCGGAATTCAAAATATGGAACTCGGCTCCAAATTCGCTCCTGCAACTAACTAGCCTCAATGAGCGTCATTTGACTGGAGCTAAACACTATGGGTGATGTCACGCTCCCTTAGTCCACTTTTTTTTATACAGCCTATGGTCCTAACACTGTCTATTTCAACATATAAGCTATATATCCAGTGAGATGTGTAAATGTCTGGTCTGACTTTGAGGAACACATACATTGGTCAATGGTCACATTTCTACATAGCGCTTTTCCAACTTTAAGACACTCAAACCACTTTATATCAAGGAACCAGTCACCCATTCACACACACATTCATACATACACCAGTGTACGCATACACTGGAGGTGAAGTGGGTTAAGTGTTTTTCCCAGGGACACAACAACAGTTTTCATCTGTGGGAGCTTGAAGTGCACTGCCAACCTGTGAGTCAATGAATCTGACCACACTCCCAATGATGTTTAGGTCGAGATCAGGGTTCGAACCCCCCGCTTTTGGATCAGTAGACAACACTCTACCAAGTAAGCTACTGTCGCCCCCATTACATATTGCTAAAGTGGTTTTGATGTATCTGCTCATCTGACAGCTCTCATTTTCAATATAAATATTTTTATAAAACACAATCAAATCCAATCTGCAAATTGGTAATGGGTACACTTATGTGTCAAAATAAGATTTTCACAAAAATAACATAATAATTAAAAAAAAAACAAAAAAAAAAACAGTTCATCTGTGGTCACTGAGAGCAGAACTAAGACTTGTGATCTGCACTGTCAAATGAATGAAAGAGAGAGTTTCAATGGTCAAACTTCCTTTTGGGGGATGATTGATCAGTTTTTAATGTATTTCTTTTAAGTAAACATTTTGCTAAGATGACATTTTGTTTAGAAAAAACTAAATTTAGAACTTTGTGCGAGCTTTGCAAATGTCAAATTTGAATGGAGAAGTGTGTCAATGCATTTGAAAGTTGATGCTCAACACTTTTTGCCTGGGATCCAGAACACACTATTAAAACTTCACTTCAGTACTGTACAAAGATGTGAGGCTGGTCACCGGTGAACATCCCCGTTTTCAAATGGCGTGATTGGTGGGTGGATTAACCAATTGGGGGACACACATGGTTCGTCTGTATCGGAAATAATAAAAAGAAGAAAAAAAAATCACATGGATCTGAAAAACATGTCGGATTTCTGCAAATCAATGAGTAAAGCCCTAAACTATGTAAATCTGAGGTGGGATAAAATTGATTTTATTTGTATATCATAGATGACCAATCAGCTCCTTCGTTTCACATGTGTCACTGAAAAAACAGATCTGATTGCACAA
Organism: Periophthalmodon schlosseri; assembly: GCA_000787095.1. NCBI lineage: Eukaryota > Metazoa > Chordata > Actinopteri > Gobiiformes > Gobiidae > Periophthalmodon > Periophthalmodon schlosseri. Next base: position 8,923 of record JACM01022392.1, on the reverse strand, counting down.
TCACGGTTGACCAGGCTTGAGATGCAATAGAGGACGTGGGGACCAGACTGATATCAATCTGTATAAAAAAAAAATACAGAGAGATATCATTCTGGATTTGCCAGGCAACAACTTCTTAAAAAGTCCCAACAAATTATTTAGTGTATTCTTTTAAACTCATAAGAGGAACAGATTGCATTTTATATTTTAACATAAATCTGTCATTACTGTGCATGACTGTAATTTGCTATTAAGACAAGAACCACCAGGGGGTACCCAAACTGCACATTTTAGTTCACAGCAGAGTAAAATGAAATTGTTATGGATTCTAGTTACAGACACTACGGATAATGTTGGTGGCCATTTTGTCTTTTCCTCTAGCACTTGCGCTCGTCAGGTCTCCATCTCTTAGTGCAAGATGTTCCTCAGATAGTGCTGACATAACAATTACACTGACAAACACATTTCCGTTAGCTCTTTGCCAGCTTGTCATCTTCACATATGCTGTTTGAAACTTGCATGTAGCCTGCCTTGTCGGAGTAATTTATCACTTATTGTGAAATTTCCACAAAGTATGTCACAAAGCCGTGTCTCATTATGATATGACCCTGTGATAATCTACAATCAGCAAATGGCTATTCTAAGTTTCAGTGTCCTGTTATATATGCAACAGTTTATCAGCCATTTGCCATTTAAAAGAGTGAGAGGAAGATTTAACCTATCACAGTGCAGTGTGAACTCTTAGAAGACACTGTTTCTTTCCACGTGCTTATCTCTATGTCTTGTCTTTGCCTGGAATGTTAGTATGTATGTATGGCATTAAACTTTCTTCGTGGAGACGAGCAGGGGATGGTAACAAGCCAAGTTACAGGTCAGATCTGTGGAAAGGCAAGTGTACCCAGAATGCATTTTTTTTTACATATTTTCTAATGCATTTAATTGAATAAATAACATTTTTATGTCAGGATAATCAGGAAGTGCGCGTTAGCATTCTGGTTGTTGTTAGCTTTACTGTGACGACAAAACTCTGCTCTGGTCTCTTAACGTTGTGAAAAGCACTTATAAAAACTCATTGCTGTAAACAATTTGGATGCTCAGAATGCATAAGATAAGTGAGGAATGACTTTGGACCACTGCAAACCATTTAAAATTAACTAGTTCTTTTTTTTTACACTTTTAAGACAATAAAAATCTGAAAAAAACTGATGTGAAACTAAAATAAATATTTACCACCAATACTATCCCACCAAATGAAGTAATTATTACAAAAACATGAAAACTTGTCATATGCACTTTAAAATATGCCTAAGGTATTAAAAAGAAGAACCAGAGTTGACCTGACTCTGTCTATCACCCTTCCATCTCCGGCGCTAACCGACCCCACCGACGACTGGGAGCTAATTAGCAGTTAGCGCTCGCCCCTTTCCGTCTTCCTCTGTGATCTGCGAACCATTTCATGTTCAAGATGGCTGGCTGCCTCTCTCTCCCCTTCTCTCCTCGGGCCCTGCGTTGGCCCATTGTTTGGCTGAGAGGGGCCGATGGAAGTGCTTCTCTAATTGAGCTCCACAAACACTTAAGCCAGTTGTGGAGAAGGGGGCAGGCTCTCTATGTATGAGGCGGGCATTGAGGGAGGGGAAGGTCGGTGTACAGAGATATAGTGCTGACAGAATTTCTGGGTAAAGGATAAGTGTCAAGTCAATATTCAAAAAGAGTCATACTATTGTTCTAGTTAAAGGTGCCGTACCTGATTTTGACGGTCTTAAAAATGTGAACTAGTTCACAGTTTGCAACAGTTTGCAGTGGTACAAAGTTGTTCCTCACTTACCTTATGCATTCAGAGCATCCTAATTATTGTCCCCAGATACAAGGTAAACCTGTTCAAATCAAATATAGCTTTTACTTCCTGTTCTAACAATTGTAATACTGATTTATTCTTAATTACGAAATCACTGGACAAGTTGCTTATTTTATAATTTGATGTTTTGGTTCTCAAGGCGATTATCCAATCAGAAAGCCGAATAAGCCTCACATTTCATTTGGGTTACCAATTTCGATGCTGAAATCCAGTTAGTTTGAACCTAAAAGGACTCTCTCTGATCTGAATCATCACAACCTAAACCCCAGCACCTACAGCCAATCATTAATCAGTGCTAGTGCAACTTTTTGCAGCTCAATGAGTGAATTCTGGACGTTCTGAGTTTCACATGAAGCATGGCCTGTCCATATACTGAGAATGAGAAAAACTTGTATGTGCCCTCTATCTGCAGGTTAAGGCACTGGCAACCGAGGTTCAGGTGTGATTGTAAGTACCTTTTAAACAGTGCAGGCTACATACTGTACCTTTAAAGATACACGATATGCCTCTTTTCTGGTTGGGGGTCCACTTCCTTTTGTCTCTGTGGAGATGTCACTGCACTGCATGTTACTGTTTTTGCATGAAGCGTTACACGGTATGGAATTAAACATATATCTAGCATTTATTTAATTGCAGGTGTTTTATTGCTTATTGAAATATGCATTCTTACTGTGAATGTGGATACTTTTTCAAAGATCTGTAACCTGTAACTGTCTCAATGGAGAAGCATAGGATTAAGACAACAAAGTGACATACCTTCCACCAGAGAAGTTACATAGTGCACCTTTAAGTAACTTGTATTATTGATGTGGACATAACATCTTTATCCAGAATTTTGAAGAGCTTAACAAAACGTGTATGGAGTAAAGCTTCTTAAGAGAAAATGCTAAAATACAAAGAACAACAATTATATACTCTGCACATTACCGTAAGAGAGATTGGGCTACCACCGCTCATTGGTCACCTATCATTTTGAATAAAGTCACATTTCTGTCACCTCAGATGAACAGAGTTTACTGCTTACCCATTGATTCTGCAGAAATGTGCAGTGTTTTAAGTCCCATGTGATATTTCTGTCCTGTATTTTTTCCTTGTAAGCAGCCATATTTGTTTTGATACAGACGACCATGCGTGTCCCTCATTGGCTAATCCACCTGTCAATCATGACCATCTGAACTCGGGGCGATTCACCGGTGACCAGACTCACATCTTTGTAAAGTATTAAAGAAATGTGTATTCTGAATCCCAGGCAATAGTTTCTCACTAACATTGTTCAAATCTGTCATGATGTATAGATTAGCATTCCAATAGCGGCCCTGTACATAAGCTATTACCAGATATAATCATAACAGCTGTGGGGTCAGGAAATGGGCAGGAAAAATCCCATTAGACATCCCCCTTGTTCGTAATGCACACATACCTTCATGAATATGGACACGATGACCAGGCCGTTGGGGCTCTTAGCGGCTTCTGTGTAGTTTGTGTACAGTTCGTGGTTGTAGTGAATCAGCTGCACCTGGAAGACAGAAGGAAGAATAACATGAGATAAGACTATTCTAGAAGTTTAAAAATTAGCTAAAAGACAGGTGAGAGTTCTATGGTGGAATTAGCTGTTTAAAGAGGGGAGATTACACTTCTATGGGGTATTAATTAAAATGTTTAGTTTCAGTTTTGTTTTTGATGCTCTGAGACCCACCTCCCCTGGTTCCCCGTGCTAAGTCCCTCCCTGTTCAGTGCCCTATCACAACACAATCAGCGTGCATCCTGCTAATGAAACTACTGCACATCGCATCAGGTTTGTGAAGTTGTAGTGCACTGTTTTCTATCATGTTTTTGTATATTTATTGAAAATTGCCATGAGGGAGCATGGATGACAAAGGCTTATGGGCTGAGTCTTAGACAGGATCGTAGTGCTAACCATAAGGAGGGTTTGAAAAGATCGCAGGATTACTCAAACATGCATGGATGATATATAAAACCACTTCAGGCATGTTTTTAATGAGGGAGCAATGTTATAACATGGTAGAAAGCTCCTCTTTAAGGTATAAATGGGAATGATGTGTGCTGTCTAATTATGAAGTGTTTTATTCTCTGAGAATCAGGAAGTTAGCATGTTAGTTGTTGTTAGCATTACATGACATAACATGAAAGTTGTGAAAAGTGCTTATAAACTCATCACAGTGAATCATTAGGATACTTGGAATGCATAAGGTAAGTGAGGAATAACTTTGCTGGCTTATGACCAGCATAAATAAACCATGAATGCATTTTTTTTTTCACTATAGCTGCAAAAAGCGGTGCCATTATTCAATTCAAAATAAGCGGTAAAAAAAACCCCTGATAATTAAACCCAGCCTCCAAACACATTTCAAATAAAGCTGCTAAACTGGGCAGTACGTGGAAGACTAAAGGGGAGGCTCTGGAGCTATGTAAACAGTGTGATTGGTCCACACTTCAAACTCCGCCCCTGCAACCAGGTGTTTGTAATCACAAACATTTAATCAGGACAGGTCTTTCGTGATGTCACCAACTACTGGTCACTGAAGACAGCACACACTTAGATTTATGCATTTTTGAGCAGAAAACTGCAAATTTACCTAGTTTGCACTAAAGTTGCCAAAAAATGACTAGAAACAGTAGATAATGCTATTAAAACACCTTGTATACAGTTAAGTAAGAAAAAAGGTTTTAGTGTTTAGTACACTTTAAGCCAAATGCACTAATATGACATTCTGTAGTAGTGCAGTTTTCGTGTCAGCACCATAGACTGTATAAAGATGTGGACTGTGACTTCACCCATAGCATTCGGCTCCACCCAAATGAAGCGCATCAAAAAGAGCAGTTATAGGGGCAAATTTGGAGCTGAGTTCCATATTTCCAACCGCAAGTATCATAGCAACCAAAGAGCCAATCCGAAACCAGGCATATCTTGATTTAGGGACAAAATAGTGAAATAAAAACACAAGGATCATGTAGAGTGTGTCAATACAAACACTAAAAAATTACAAAAATTACAAGATTGACAGCAGCCATTTATGGCCAGAGTTGATGGAGCCCATGCTCACTTTCTATTGGGAACGTGGCGGCTAGCGGGTTAGCTATGTCCATTTATATATACAGTCTATGGTCAGGACTATCTTGTTACCGGAACACCTTTTAGCTGTTCACTTCATCGTATCAGCGCTTCTACATGACACTTTTGTACCTATGAAATGTGTCTCATCTTGTTCACTGAGAGGGGCATTTAAACTCCCACCCCCCCATTCCATTTATACCCCACGTGTGAGAGCGCCACAGACACTCCTGATCTCAAATCAATTTTTCTCCTCCTAAACTCCCCACACGCACGAGCAGAATGACAGATTAGAAACACTGAGAGCCTTCGTCATGATACCTCTGTGTCAGGTATTGATTCTGTAGGTGATACATAATACTATGTGCAGGCAGACAAGTTTGAAAATGCATACTTTTTGATGAATTTTACATAACATCGACGGGGTTGTTTAAGTATTTTGGAGGACCGCTTTGTTGATGGGTTTATGAAAGTTTATACTGTACAATCTTTCAACCTTTGGACCTACAAACGTATGCTCAATATTAACTTTTTTAATAAAGTCAATAAAGACAATAAGTCATTTTAGTTGTTTTTAATGTCAGTCACAAACATTTATCTGCCTTGCATTCATTCAGTTATATGTGTGAAAAACATGCATTCTTTGCAGATCTGACCCGATATTTGTCCAAGTGGCATCGCCTGATTGTCTCCAAGGAGAGAAGTTAAATACAATACTATGGTACTTTCCAGGCAAAGGAATAAAACCTCCCTGGAGCCAGTGGCAGGTCCTTCACCGAAAACGTCATATAGACACAAAAGAGTGAGAATTTCTCCCTGCGCAGACATATTTTTTCTCAGTGTTATTTAGAAAAAATTAGAAAAAAACTACCTTGTCTTAAAAGTCTAATAAGCAAGCCGTACCGCAGTTTGACTGTACTTAAGACAGACTCGACAACTTACATAAAGCAGAAGTGGGAAAGTTAAATGAGTGTTGTTATTACAGAGAACATGTGGACAAGGGCCGGGGAAGTACAGTTCTCAACTACTAACTCCAACACTTGGAGGGACTTTTGCTGGAAAAAACTTGGTCTGTTTCTTCATAACACTAAAACAAAAGTCCAAGCAAGTTACGCTTGGCCCCTGCTCTATGTTGGAGACAATGTGGAGAGGTATCAGCAGACCATGGGCACATTTTCTGGTCTTGCCCACTCATTCAGCCTTTCTGGACAGAAGTGGCAAAAATAATTTAAAACTTTGGGCTTTGACATCGACTGCATCTTCCCAGTGCTGTATCTTTGATGTCTACGGATGATATTTATCTCTTAAAAATCTTGTTGGGTTCAGCCAAGAGGTGCATAAAAAAATATGGGTTATAGAAGCAGCCGCTCATCATATATCTCTTCATCTCTATTGTAGAAAATTGTAACTTTTGGAATGTATGACCTATACCTTGTGATTTCAGGAGGAACTAGGAAATAGGTGTTGGGAAAAGTGGCTGGACTTTACTAACTGTGACAGTACTCAATGATTCAGATGTAACAGATGTGAAATGCATATTTGCTTTGTACTGTTGTTTTTGTCATTATCACCATTCCTTGACTTCAAAAGTTTGTTTTTTGTGTTATAAACTTTATAAAGGTTATAAATAAAAAGTTTCAAAAGAAATGAAAACAACTACCTTGAAAAAAAGGTAAGTGATGAATAACTTTGGACCACTCCAAACTGTTTGAAATGGACTACTTCTGTTTTTTAGAATATCATTCCAAGTCTCCTCTTTTGAAACCTTACCTTCACTCTCTCTCTAACCCCACCTTTGGCTTTGGCACTTGTAGAACATAAATAAACAAATGCACGAGGAGAGAAATTATGAAATGGTGGATGGAGACGACAGAATGTCTATAAATGCAATCAGGACAGCAAGAGGAGGCTATTAGGAGCACGATTAGATAAGCCAGGAGGAGTCACGGCCACTGCCCTGCCTGACAAATGGAACCAAGTCTGCGGCTGGTATGGGGCAATAAGAGGCCGAGGAGGGTGGTAATAAAGTGCTCGCTAAAACGGAGGGATGAAAGAGGAGGAGGAGGTAGAGAGAAGAGGAGAGGTAATTTGACCAAGATGGAGTCAAAATAAGGTAATCGTTGGAAAGTTTTGGTTGGAAGGTTTACATCTCATGGTCAGATCAATGTTTTTGGGATTAGGGTATCTCTGTGTGTGTGTTAATTGGTGGTTGATGTACATAAAGAAGACTTATTGTCCTTTTGTCTGTTACATAGTTATAATCTTTTACACCCGTGGATCATTATGTTATAATTTGGACATTTTAAATCACAATAATGATCTAAAATGACTCTAAAAAGTCCAGGTTGGAAATTGCGGTGCCCAGTGGGAGCTGATGTCACCGTAAATGTCATCACAACAAAGTGCTGTCAGCCCCTCCTATAGATAGCTGCATGTCACGCTAGCAAATTTTTTTTTTTTCATTTGTACCAAAATGACTATGCGTTGCTGCCGAATCCTACGTGTATCACATAGAAAAGAAAATTCGAGAACACAATAAGAACAGAGCAGTGGGCCTATACTGGTGCTAAGCTTTTATGCATTTTAAAATGTGAATTGTCATATTGTGATTTAATGTGATAAATTTGTTTTTAAGCTGTGGACTCCAGGAAAAATAGCCATTGTCAAGGCATTGGCTAATTTGGATAGAAATAAACAAACTGTGGCATCTGGTATTCCAAATACTAACCAGGCCGGACCTTGCTTAGCGTCAGAGATCTGATGCAATCAGGCTTTGATAAGGAGGTATGGCCATCTTGTAAACTACATGAGATTGAACTAAACAAAGAGCTGTGGGCGGGGATAGGGTCATATATAAATTGTCTGAGCACTCAAGATGAATCAAACATGGATAAATCACTCCCTTTCTTACATTCCGTTCAGTCTGTTCACGTCATTATTATTGGGGCAAAGGGAAATTTAAAGGTCCACTGTGCAACTTTTCTGGTCCTCAAGAAGATGCTTCTGCTTTAACTGGAATGTTTCACAGTATGATATTAAACTTAACTATCCTATCTAGGCCTTTCATGATAACACATTTTACGATATATTGCTGAAATTTTTATAGATGATAAATGATAACATAGAAATAAAATTATGTCACTGACACAAAAACCCTTGAGCAGGATTATTCCCCCCAAAAAATACTCTAAGTGAGCAATATTGTCAAAAACATGACCTGCAATAAATTAGCAGTTAGCTTGCATCAACATAGTGAGTAACAGAAGTAATTTATTCAACCCTTTATACGTCAAGTCTAATCATAGAACAGAAAAATACCAAAAAGTTTCCCACTAGTTCAATGAGAAAGTACCCACAATAAATATTGACCCAAAAAATAATTGTTCCATTTTTCATATACTGAACGATAAGTCGATAAAGTATTTATCATGACAGGCCTAATTCTATCTTGCATTGATTAAGTTACAAATATTTTTATTGCTCAAAAATACCACGACAAAACATACATTCTTACTGTAAGAGGGTCACCTCTCACCAGATCTGCCTGTAACTTAATTGTTGTTACTTTCTTGTCTTAACGGTGATAGGTTAATTTAAATGCCGTATGGTGGAACATTCCAGACAAAGCAATAGGGATAAGCAATACCACAATTTTTGGTATTGATACGATACCAAGTACTTTTGAGGTTACTTTTTCAGGTACTGATGCTTAACACTAGTCTAACCTTGTTGGTGAAGGCTTTTCAATAAATATGTATACAAAAGGAGTTCAAATAGGCTCTACAATACCTGACACAGTTGGAACTGTCCAACATGCTGCTGGAGGTAGTGTGACAAAACAATAAAGAAATGGCCTAACAAACTATGCATGTTCATTTGTATTGATATTTCCATAACAGTATCGATAGCCACATTTGTGCTATCTATATCGATAATGACAATACCGATACTCCCATTCCATTTTTTAGAGTTTTACGAAGCTGATTCCTCTTATGCCTACTGTTGCCTCAGCCCCT
>JACM01042504.1:0-16316 GCA_000787095.1 Periophthalmodon schlosseri | reverse complement strand
AGGACTAAACCAGGACTAAAACCATGAACCACACTTCGGAACATTCTCCACGCAGATAGATACGTTTTATGCCAGACTGTGGAAGATTATAGCCAAAGGAACAACATTTTCATGCAAACAAGCAGGAGATGGAAGACACAAGCCCCTCACAGTAAAGACTCTTGTTTTGCTTTTATTTTAGCGTGTTATTTGGCTAAAAAGTTACATAGTGTGGCTTTAAACTCCAAATTTACAGTGAACATAATAGAGAGCACTGACGTTTGTACTTGCTCAGTTTACACAAGAGCCCTGTGCATGAACCAACCACTTCCTCCCCACACTTCTGCTTTTCTCGTACCAGCAACATCTTTGGCTCAGAGTCAACTTCAACACAAATCAATAAATATTAACAAGAACTTATGATCAGCTCGAGCCGTATCTTTCGGAGTGATGAACTTTTGCACCGCGGTCACAGCGATCGGCGATTCAAAACTAAATATTGCATCGTCTGAACGGTGAAAAGTCCTCAAAATGGCGCACGTGCACAGGAAACGGGGTTGCGTTCAGGTGACATCAATACGACATTCTAGAACGCTCGACTTTAAGGTAAACACACGCCGGTTTCCGTTCGTGCGTTTCAGATGGCATTTTGAGGACTTTTCCCATTCAAAACATATATATAGTTTTAAATCGTTAATCGCTACGGCAACGGTCCTACTTTTTCATCGTTCTAAAAACCGTGGACAGGTGAATGGTAAATGGTCACGCACTTTTAAACAGCGCTTTTGCACCTTCAAGTCACTCAAAGCGCTTTACCTCAAGAAGAAGGCAAACACTCCACCAATTGAGCTACTGTCGCATTTAAACCGATCCGTTTCCATGGAGATAAGCAGTTGACACCATCTGGATGAGTTACAGGTCAGATCTGTGAAGAAGCAACCCCACTCACAGCGACAATGCATGTTTTTTTTTCAATGTACGGGCGATAAAAACAGTCATAATTAAATAAATGCACAGATATACTGCACATTTGATGCCACAGTACGGAACATTCCAGGCAAAAATGATATATGGACACAAGAATAGTGTCGTCCTATAGGTTAAGAACAGATAATTGTGCCAAAACTGCATCTACAGCTGCATTGGCGAAGAACCAACATCCAAAACTGTGCTAATATATATATAAAAATATATATAAAACTGTCTATTATTGTTCTTTATACAGCCTAATCTCTCTGCCTGCATTCTTAAAGGGGCCTAACCGATATATCGAACCTTCTGATGGCAACTTCCTGAACATAAACACAGATTTTTAATCAGTGCCTTTAAACACAAAGCTAAATATCTTCCTCCAAAGCCTGAACTCTGCTCCAAACCACATACTTCCACTGACCTCTCCATTAAAAAAGACCCAAGCTCATCACTGACCATTAGACATAACTGCATCTCCGTTACAATTTGACTATTTGCACTGCAGTTCTGTTCTTGGGTTTCAGCTTCCTGTTACATGCAACATTTGGAGGACTTTTTTTTCATTTAAAAGATATAATATTTTGTTCTAAACTGTGGTATGGAAACGATCCTAATTTGTCTCATTCTGAAACCCGTGGATAACATAACAATCTTCAGCTTCGGCTTCCCGGTAAGAGGTGACATTTTGAGGATTTCTCACCATTCAGAACATACAGCATTTAGTTTTGAATCGTTAATCGCTATGGTAACGGTTCCAATCATTCTGTAACCCACGGAAAACAAGCTACGCCAAAATGCTAAGAAAAAACTACCACAACTGTCTAGGTTCAGAAAATAAAAAAAAGTTGATATACCTTGGGGGCATGTTTTGGTTTTCGGAAGAAGGAGGTTTTGGCCGTGAAGAAGGTAAAGTCTTCGCTCTCATCGTCCAAACTGCAGTAGCCGCTGCTCATGCTGTTACTGCTGCTCATCGAGGGGGTTAGCACCGAGTTCACAGTCATTGGGTCCAACCGAAACTGGACCAGGAAGTAACCAGGAAATACGTATCCAAAAATATCTTCAATAGACAACTTCTGATACCGAGCAGCTGCTGTCCATGTCTTCAATGCTTAGAGATTTGTTGCTCACTGTTAGCATCCAGTTCAGTGTCTTGAGCGATCTTCTTTTAACCACAAAAATGCCAAATTACCCGCAAATGTATGTGAAAAAATAATTTCTTCCAAAAACGTCTTTAAAAGTAGCACCTTTTAGGCTTAGTTTTGTTGATGTTCAAGTCTTGAATCATTTGCTAATTTTTGTTCATCTCACAAAGTTTGGAAAATTCTTGACAAAAACATCAAAAACGATGCAGAAATATCAGGACAAAAATCTCTCCAAGTCTTCAGTTCTTCACCAGTTGTTTCTCATAGCACCAAGTAGCACCAAGATTGCAATTGAACCAGGAAGTAGCTATCAAAACATCATTTCAAATTCTGCAACGTAGCTTAGCCAGGTTTCAAATTCCCAATCCTTTTGCTAGTACTAATAAAAAATCTTCCACGCAGCTCCGCATCCAAACACCTAAGTAGCGCCTTGCTAGCCAGCGCAGGTGAAGCAAAATCGGACACGTCCCTCTTCAACCTGCCAACTGAGCTACGGAAATGCGAGAACGCTCGTCAACTTCCTCTTGATGTGTAGCGCGTTACTGAGAAAGACTGCGTGCAAACGCCGACGGGTCGAAGGGAAAAACATACAAGAAGGTCATGTGATCCGCCGTACCACGAAACACAGAGACGGCTTTGGGTTACGTTACAGAAACACGAGAACCACCTGAGATAGCCACGAGCAGCAGGTGAAGCTAACCAGGGCTTATGCAATGGATGAAGAATGCAAGGCTGCTGCGCAAAATATGAATTTCTTAAGTAAGACACTTGAAATTTGTACAAAAAATGAAAAAATAAGGTGGAATTTTGTGCCAGTTGAAGCTGATTTTCTTAGCTTCCAAAAAAACAGTAGATGGACATTTTAAAAGATTCTTGATCAGTTTAAAAAGTAGATCTGATTTGGTCCATGGTTGAATCTTGAGTTCTGGTTTAGCCCTGGTTTAGGTGCTGGTTCTCTTGATTTAGCCCTGGTTTAGTCCTGGTTTAGTACTGGTTAAGTCCTGGTTAAGTCCTGGTTTAGTCCTGGTTTAGTTCCAGTTCTTGGCTTGGTTGATTTCTTGTTTAGTTCCTGTTTGATTCCGAAGCTTTAAAAATCCTCGTTATGACTTTGTTGACAAAAAGCAGTAGTCCCGGTTTGGACGTTGGTTTTCTTGACGTAGCCCTGGTTCAGTCTTCGTTTTGTTCTTGGTTAAACTTTGCCTGTCAAAACCAGCACCCGGCTTTCCCAATATTCAAAACCCCAATTTGCATGTCTCGCTAGCAGCACCCGACGTCTCGAGCCTTCCACACCATGCTAGCTTGCAAAAACGCATCCCGAAAACACTACATTTGCGGATTTCTTGACAAAATTCCCATTCCAGAACAAACGTATCCATATATGCAGCTCTGCTTAGCACCGCTCTCCTGCAGCCTTAATGTAGAATGATGTCTCCCACTCACAACCGCCTTCCTCCTCTCTCTTCCTCTTTCTCTCTCTCTCGCCTCTATCTCTCTCCCCCTCTTTGCTGCAGGCTCGCTCGCCCATCTGTGCCCCCTCCCCTCCCTCTCTCCCTTTTGCACACCCTTCGTACGAGCTGAAGGGCTGCGCTGTGAAAGCATAACAGCTACTTCCTCCTCGCACGAGAGATGAATCAACGATATGAAGTCTTGTTTTGCATAGGCGCTGAAGTGACAGGATGTAGACACACATTAGCACTACGCCAATGATTTTAAAACTCTCCCAATAACGTGGGCAGTTATATTTAGAAATACACGCTCGTGTTGTCAGAATGCGCTGGTTTGCTTCGGCGCGGCAGCTGTTAATAAGGCGGATGCAAAGAGGTGCATAAAGACCATGAACTTTGTCTAATTCAGGACACGCAAAAGCAAGAAGTAGCATTTGAATAATACTGTTAGCAACTTGCACACAAACCACATCAACACTGGGACTAAACTGGGACTAAAACTGGACTAAATCAGGACTAGAACCGCACCAAACCGGGTCTACGTCAGGACTAAATCGGGACTAGAACAGCACCAAACCAGGTCTACATCAGGACCAAACAGGACCAAACAGAACGCGCTTTAAGTATGAAACTGTAAGATTGAAATTACCACCTTTAGCAAGTCTCACAATATGAATTAAAACATTTTTTTTTTTTTTTTTTACTAAACCAGGGAAACAAAGAAAAAAAACCCCACTAAACCATTGCATGTTTACAGCAGTGAATCAGATCGAAAACAGGGTTTAAGCAGGTCTACACCAGGGTCTAAACAAGATTAAACCAGCCTTAAATCAGGTCTGCAGTAGGTTTAAAACAGATCTAAACGAGGGTCTAAGACAGGTCTAAAACAGGACTAAACCAGGACTAAACCAGGACTAAACCAGGTCCAAGCCAGGTCTTAGCTGGATCTAAACCAGGTCCAAACCAGAACTAAACCAGGATTAAACCAGGGCTACGACAGATCTAAAAACAGGACTAAACCAGGACTAACCAGCTCTAAGCCAGGTCTTAGTCAGGTCTAAATCAGGTCTAAACCAGAACTAAACCAGGACTAAACCAGAACTAAACCAGGACTAAAGCAGGACTAAACCAGGACTAAACCAGGACTAAACCAGGACAAAACCAGGACAAAACCAGGACTAAGCCAGGACTAAACCAGGTCTAAACCAGGACTAAACCAGGACTAAACCAGGACTAAACCAGGTCTAAACCAGGTCTAAACCAGGACTAAACCAGGACTAAACCAGGACTAAACCAGGACTAAACCAGGACTAAACATGACAAACCTTATGGTCTCTCAGAGGCGTGACCTCTGAGGCTCGTGTGACGAATGTGACTCAATAATGAATTATAGGCTTCATATTGATTTATGCAAAACAACACGGAGACTGGGAAAGGCAAAGGTAAAACTATTTAAACAGGATTTGTTTCATCGACCGACCACAGAACTAAGGATTCATTAAAGGTCCCGTATTACACAAAATGGATTCTTGTGAGCTTTCATGTTATAATGCTGTTACCTCCTCAAAAACATACCTGGAGTTGTGTTTTGTTTGAGCAACCCTGCATTATTAGTCTGTCCACGTCTCCAAAGCTCAAAATGCTCTGTTCCACCTTGTGATGTCATGAGGCGGTAGTTAACAGCTGCCCTTTACGTTTAATTTAGCAGAAATTGGAAATTCCAGGTCTGAAATTATCCATGTATGAGGTGTCCAATGTATGAGGTTTAAAAACACGGTGGAGCACTTCCTGTATTACCACATGACATCACAAGGTGGAACAGGGTGTTTTCTGCTTGAGAGAAGAACTCAGGCTAAATAAGCAGGTGTTAAACATGTGCGAATGAAACAAAACGCAACTCCAGGTCTGTTTGTGACGAGGAAACATTATAAACGCACTACTTTAACACTTTTACTTTCATTTTTGTCTTTACCACATTCTAGTTTAGCTTTTTTGCGTCGTTTCCTGCGTAGGTGTGAACAATAAGAAGAAAATCAAGCACCAGATCTGATTTTTGGTGCATGTAAACAAAGCCAGTTGTACAACATTTGATCCAAAAGCCTTAAAAAACACGTACATGGGCAATAATTCAAAACGTTCACATAACAACTGCTATCGTTTTTTCATCCCTCGGCCGTTGAAACCAGCGTCATTGTAAGAACGGCCACGAAACGCGTTCGGCCGCCGGGGAAGGGCAGACGGAGCTGGAGGTGAGATGGGGAATAACGAGCGGTCGGCTTCGGGGGGAGATTATCGCGACCTTTGACCCTGCCACCTGCCTCCACGTGACCCTGACACGACCTTTGTCCGATAAGACGCTAATGCTGCAGAAAGGTGAAAGGTAATGACATCTGCTACGACTCTTCATTGGAACATTAATCTCAATGCATTTTTGAAGTCAATTTATAGCTTTTTTTTTTGGAGCCTGATACACTTTTTTGGATTTGGTAATGTATATGACTAATAATCACAGACTGTATGTATAAATGGACCTTTAGCCCACGCTCACTTTCAAACAGGAAGTGTGTGCACGCTTCCGGCTCCATCGACTCTGGTTCCAATTCTCTTTCTATTGAAAAACAGTGGCTCCTCTCTCCGTAACTGCTGCTGTCAGACTCGTCATTTTGGTCTTAAAATGTTCGTATTAACCCGCTCTACATGATCCTGCTGTTTTTTTTCGCTGTTGTGTCTGTAAAACAAGATATGAACATTAATAACAGACAAATCAGGCGCCTTCTTTCCCCGAGGTCGCTCCCGGTAGCGTTAGCAACAGGTATGAGTGACAGCGTTGCTAGCGCTCGCTCCCTGCTAAACCAGCGGTGCGGGCGGGAAGGGGTGTTACTTTCAAAAGCCTCGCTCTGGATTGGCTCTTTGGTTGCTATGATACTCGCAGTCGGAATTCCAAATATGGCGCTCGGCTCCAAATTGGCCCCTTTAACTGCTCTGGCCTCGATGAGCTTCATTCGACTGGAGCTGAACGCTGTGGGTGACGTCACACTCACTTAGTCCACTTCTTTATACAGTCTATGCTAATAACAGACAAGTATCAGAACCTGTTTTGACAAAATACTGAAGATTAGAATGGAATTTTCTATCTAAATAATGTGTTTTTCTTCTGATGTTAACATTTTTGCTGCCAACACGGTGACTGCTGCATTACGTGATTTTCAAATGGCAAAAACAAATCTAACTAGTTCTTAGCTTCCACAAACTCTTTGGCACATTGCGTCATATACAAAGTGCATAGTACTCACATGCATTTTTAGGCACGTGCACGTCTGTAGAACGGCTTTTTTCATACAGCGAAGAAAAGCTGGGGTGACCCGCCAACACTCCCTCAATAGTTTATTTTACTTATGAACTCACTACATCCTCCTACAGGACAAACTACTAATAAACAACTACTAAATTCGACTAAATTCATCCATTTGTTCTTTTCTATGTGTTTGTTTTTGTTTGTATGAGGTTTAAAAACACAGTGGAGCACTTCCTGTATTACCGCATGATGACATCACAAGGTGGAACAGAGAATGAGAGAACCAGAGAATCAGGTGTGAATGAGACAAAACACCACTCCAGGTCCGTTTGTGACGAGGAAACATTAGAACATCGATCGGAGAACAGTGTAATATGGCCCTTTAAGTGTTTCGATCGCTAATGCTACTTAGCCATCCTATATGTGGACAGTTAGCGTTTTGGTTGCTAATGCTAATCCATCTATTTAAACAGTAGTGCTTCCTGTTTGCCGACCGTTCGATCGCTCGCGTCCATCGGTTTAATGAGTCTGAAGCACGGCCCAGAGTAAAGTCCCCGCACTTCGCCTCATTAAGTCAACGCTCGTTTCTTTGTGACGACGGACGCACGGCTCAGGCTCCGGGACGAGGAACTGATCGATGTGAGAACTGATCAATGTGAGAACTGATCAATGTGAGAACTGATGTCAACACAGGGAGAAAAGAGAGAAAAGAGAAAGAAAAAACAAGACGCTCAGAGGTAGTTTGAAAGGAGAGAGCGACAGAGAAAGATGGAGGGAGATAGAGAAATGGAGAGAGAGAGAACTTAAGATACAGATGGAGAGAGAGCAGTAGAGAAATAGAGAAGGCGATAGAGAGGAAGAGAGAGATAAAGAGAGAAAAGAGAAAGAAAAAACAAGACGCTCTGAGGTAGTTTGAAAGGAGAGAGCGACAGAGAAGATGGAGGAAAGGAGAGAGCGATAGAGAAAGATGGAGGGAGATAGAGAAATGGAGAGAGAGAGAACTTAAGATACAGATGGAGAGAGAGCAATAGAGAAATAGAGAAGGCAATAGAGAGAAAGAGAGAGATAAAGAGAGAAAAGAGAAAGAAAAAACAAGACGCTCTGAGGTAGTTTGAAAGGAGAGAGCGACAGAGAAAGATGGAGGGAGATAGAGAAATGGAGAGAGAGAGAACTTAAGATACAGATGGACGGAGAGCGATAGAGAGATAGAGAAAGCGATAGAGAGAGAGAGAGAGAGAGAGTGAGATAAAGAGAGAAAAGAGAAAGAAAAAACAAGACACTCTGAGGTAGTTTGAAAGGAGAGAGAGATGGAGGGAGATAGAGAGAGATAGAGAGGGAGAACGAGAGAAAGCTAGAGATGGAGAGAGAGTGACAGAGATAGAGAAAGAGCGATAGTGAGAGAGTGAGAGAATGAGAGAGAAAGAAAGAGATAGAGAGCGACAGAAAGAGAGAGCGAGACAGAGAGCAAGAGAAGGAGGGAGACAGAGAGTGAGCGCAATAGAGAGAGAAAGAGAGAAAGACAGAGATGGAGAGAGGGTGACAGAGGGATAGAGAGTGATAGAGAGAGAAAGTGTGAGATAAAGGGAGAGATAAAGAAAGAAAGAGAGATAGAGACAGAAAGAGATATAGAGTAATAGAGAGAGAGAACAAAATAAAGAGAGATGGAGAGACATAGAGAGAGAGAAATATAGATAGAGAGAGAGCAAAATAGAGATAGAATAGACAATAGAGAGAGAGGGGTGATGGAGAAAAGAGACTGGAGGAAGTGAACCGTCAACTCTCGTCCGCTGCAGAGCTTTGAAAAATGCTTTAGTCACATCTATGTTAGAAGTAAATGACTATTCACTGACTTCCTCTTCGTAGGCACCATTTTGAGGACTTTTCACCAATCCAAAGGTAGAAAACAGCGCAGGAAAGGAAAAGGAAGGAAAATTAGATGCATGTGGACCAGGAAAGTTGATAAATGTAACAAAAATTACCAAAAAAAAAAAAAAATCATTAATAAATAATGTCTAGACCCCGACCAAGATAAAAACGATAAAAAAGATGCGCTGTTTCTCACTGGGCACATCTTTTAGGTTTTGAAGTAAAATTATAACTCAAACGAAACACAAGTTACGCCAACGAAGAATCTTACTATAAAAGTATCAATACAGCACAGACCTCGACCAAGGCACAAATCCAGTCTCGCAATGGTACAGACGCACCGCCCAGACCTGGACCGAAACGGATCTAACAGCTCAAAGACGCCGCAGAGGTAAACGACTCACGGTAAAGAAGGAGATATTAAAGTCAACTCATTCTCGAGAAGTCAAAACACTTGGTCCCACTGCATGATGTCATACAGTGGTAATACAAGTGCTCCTCCGGGTTTTTAAAGCATGTTCCTGCAGGTTCTTTTCCATAAATGCATTACGTGAAGTTATACATTCAAATATCATATTGTTAAGCCAGAAAATTATCTAAAAAGTGATAAATGAATAAATACAGTGGCTCAGTCGGCTCAGTTTGTCCACTGATCTGAAGGTTGGCGGTTTGAATCCCACTCTCTACATAAAACGTCCCCAGTGTCTGCGTTCACCGGTTTGTGAACGTGTGAGTGAATGTGTGAGTGGTTCCTTCGTGTAAAGCGTTTTGAGTGACTTGAAGGTGGAAAAGCGCTGTATAAATGAAAATATGTGACCCGCACTCGTAAAATACAATATTTTTGTAGTCTTTCTGTAGTTTCCAGGTCAGACGTTTTTAACCTGCTGCACCTAGAACAAGTTGAAAGAGCCTAAATATGGTTTTCAAAGCACATTCTTCATCTGAACCGCAGTGATTACAGAGACCACGGCAAAGAGGCAGCCCGTAACTGGTCGTTTACAGAGTTTTGAAGCCGGAATGCCACAACAACAAGTGCTTTATATAGAGTAATGGACTTAAAGGTACAGGACCCTCAAAATATGACCTCAGACCAAACGTATGACACCACGACGTCCTACAGGCAGGTCTGTGATATTTAAAGCAGACAGATTGTACTTGTGTCGCTCTATAGTTCTAATCTATGACGCCCGTGGATCATCATGTTATAATTTGCACATTTTAAATCGCAATATTCATCTAAAACGACTTAATAAAAGAAACAAATCCGCTGATTTCTGCGGTGTCCAGTGGGAGCTGACGTCGCCGTAAACGTCACCGCAACAAAGGCGCTCAAATCGTCACAGAGCGGGATTTGAACTGCCAACCTTCGGATCAGCGGGCAGTCGCTCTACCAACTGAACTACTGTCTCTTTGCTATTAATTTAACAGCGTATTTTACTAACACACGTCTTTATTCACTAAAGCGTTTACAGAAAAAGTCAAGGTCGAGCCCACAAAGTCCTGGT
This sequence comes from Periophthalmodon schlosseri, assembly GCA_000787095.1. Lineage (NCBI taxonomy): Eukaryota > Metazoa > Chordata > Actinopteri > Gobiiformes > Gobiidae > Periophthalmodon > Periophthalmodon schlosseri. The sequence continues at coordinate 6,112 of JACM01042504.1, read as the reverse complement.
CTTGTAGTGATTTCAGCTGAGCAGCTTTCTTCAAAAACAGTGTAAAAATCCCTTGATGTGATGCATCAGACAAGCGGTGACGTAACTTTACATTTTCAGACCGAGGAACATTTTGTGTCCAAATAAGGAACCAGCAAAAACCCATTCATAAAACCATCAGAGAGGTTATGTAAAAGTGTAGGAGCGACTGAGTGCTCCAAAGAAAGGAGGCCTCTGACTCACTACAACCTTATATCATTCATTCATTCATGTTCTCCCGGTGTTACTGCGGCAGAGCGGTTACCTTTGGCTGCGGGGGCGTGGAGCAAAGGATTCTGGGAGGTGGAGTCCTTTCATGCTTTCTGTCTCTCTGGTTACAGTCGAGCTGGACTTGGCTCTCACACTCCAGGTGACACGTGTAACTGCAGTCTGCAAAGAGAAACAGGTTAAAGAGGCTCATTTAAACTCTATCGTTCACGTAAGTTTGTGCAGTTATGAAATCGCAAGAGCTGCAGTTATTTAGATAATCGAAGGTCCTCTGCGAAGAACAAAAGTCTTTTTGTAGAAAGATCTTGTTGTAGCTGTAGTTTATCCCTCTACAAACTCGCTCTGAAATGCATAGGATTCTTGTTTTAGTTCATCAGTTCGTATTTCAGTTTTTTCTCGGTTGTTGATGCTCCTGGAGTTGCAGAATACTACTTTTTAACAGTGTTGGAACATAACAAAGTAAAAGTAGTAAAGTACTGTGCTTGAGTAGAAATTTTAGGTATCTGTACTTTACTTAGGTACATTTTAAACTGGATACTTTTTACTTTTACTTCACTACATTTGAGAGCAGTATCTGTACTTTCTCCACTACATTTTTGAACAGGACTGAAAAGTGAAAGTATTTTTATTATAGTTTGAGACCTGCTGAAAAGCCTGAGTGTTTATTCTTATCAAGTTCATAGTTTGAACAAACAAAAATATACAAATAAAAACAGCAAGGACAAACAACTATCGATTCAATCGTTTCTGTTGAACAAAATTCAGCACAAATCTTTACAAGAATCACTACATTTGAAGCGTCATTAGATCTGAAAATCTGCAAGAAATACTGCGACTGTTTACTCTTAAAGTACATTTTTAAACAGGTGCTTCAATACTTTTACTTAAGTAGATTTTTTTCATGTTATACTTTTACTTTTACATGTTCTGTATCTGTGTTTTTACTTTCATCTTTATCTCGGTTACTTGAGAGCTTGTACGTTTCCTGGTTTGTGAGCGAGTAGAAGTAACACAATTTAGTACTTCTTGCACAACTGCTTTTTTAAAAATAAATTGCAAACACATTTTTATTTTTTTTCCCCAAAATATTGCAGCCCTAACACATATAAGACTATCTGAGATCTTGAGCTGGGACTGTGGACAAGAACAGCATGGATTAGCTTAAATGTGCATGTTTTATGGTGCAAATCTTGTTAGCTAAAAGTGCTAAAGGTGCAGCAACCATAACATGCTGTGTGTGTTGTCATTTTTATTTTATTTATGACCACAGCCACTTCAAATTCAAATTTCAAAGTATTCAGACATATAAATAAAACAGTAACATCTCTTTCTCCCAATTCTGATTCAGTAAAGTAAATCAAAAGTTAAAAACACAACGTTCTCTCAAGAAAACAGCCGAGTAAACAACATAACTAAACCAAAGATGCCCAGACTGCGGAGCTCGTTTGTGATTGGACAGAAATGAACCACTTCCTGTTTCATGTTTATAACTGTTCTAGATTGTTGCAACTGTCGGGTCAAATGTGATGAGCAGTGCAGGGGAGGACTGTTTCAAAGTAGAGTATTTCGTAAAACATAATAATACAGAACAATATGTAGTTTTCCTCATGCATGTGTTGCCTTTAGTAGTAAATTAAAACGGTGCAAAATCAGACACTGCTGTAAATTTGTAATTACAATTTATCTGAATATAAATATACTTTTTTTCCCCGATTTTTTCTTTATTTTTTGTGAATGGGGATCACTGAGTAGCCATTAGAAATTGCCCACTTCACTAAAAGGTCAGTGCTTTTACCTCAGGGATCAAACGTGTGGAAGCTGGTGAAACAGCTCCATCTAGTGGCAGAATACGGCAGCGCACATGCTCCTGGTTTATAATGGGAGTTTCAGACTATAACGTTCATCAACTCTTCCGTCTGGTGGAGCCCTGGAGTGAAGCACATTTTTGTTGAATGAATATTGCCTTATTCAAAACCTTTTAAATAATTTAGCTTCAATTATCAAAGGAAAACTGTAACGTGGCCAGCAAACGAAAATGGAAAAAAATGTTGACGAAGTGAGGGCATAGCATATCTGGCAACCCAGGTTCAGATACAGTTCCTTTAAAGTTTAATATTTTAGGTCATTTAAACAAGAAAATATAACACTTGAGAATATTTCAAACAGATATATTTGTCCCAGAGTTAAGGGGTATTTGGGGTGTGTGACAAAGCGCAGCGCGTACTTGAAACGAACCCACTGATACACTGTCAAAACCAAACGAATACGAGCCCAGGCTTCAGTAAAAAGTTCTGCATGTCCCAAATCGCCCCATAACCCTGTCCTGCGTTTTGTTTATGCGCTGCGCAGAGGACCGCCCTGTTTGACTTCACTGTGGCGTTTTGCTGTTCCACTTCGGGACCTCACCACATAAAACGAGCTCTGCAGACCGAGGGAGAAGAGGGTGACTCACGGTTTTAGGACGAGACAGAAAAAGACGCAGAGAAAAATTTAGGACGAAATAGAGGAAGGAAAAAAGGGATGTGTGTTTTGAAAGTTTAAGATCATGTTTAACTTAAAGTGCCAACGTAGCCTTGCTGCCGGTTCATTGTGCATTGCGACTGTATAGAAGTGCGTAATTACTGCATTTCTGCTGCGTTTTAACCGATGCCGTAGTTATGTGGGAAAGAAACAGCATTAAACAGAAGGGGCGTTTGTTTATTTTCATTCAAAGCACATCAAAATTCGGACATGACTGGTACTTAACGAAAACAGGACTAAAGCAGGACTAGATCAGGAGCAAACCAGGACTAAAACCGGACCAAACCAAGTCTACATCAAGACTAAACTGGACTCAACCCAAGACTAAACCAGGACAGTGCCACAAGAGGAGTCGGGTCAGGATCAGGGTGGGGTCAAAGGTCACTCACTCCTCCTTTCCTGGTCCTCTCTGCTCCTCCCAAAACTGATGAGGCTGTGTTGACTTTGGTGTCGTCTTCCTGTTCTATCTGTTAGAACCTTTTGAGGCTCAGATTAGCGAAGACAAGGTTGTCATTACTCCACCTCCGGGCTCCGCGCCGTGAGGATGAGCGGAGGAGACGCGCACGCAGCAGCCGAGGCGTGTCCCCTCTGCAGCTCCACAGCATGACAGTGACTTTTCATTTCAACGCTCTGCCTGAAATGTTATAATGCGTTATTAGTCTTAACGGAGGTCACTTTACAGTTTCATGCATTATTCATTCACTCCGCGCTCGGTGGTGTTCAGCTTCTACTGTAGCTCACCACTCACACGACACATTCATGCAAGGGAACGGGGGAAGCGAAGTGTCTTGCCTAAGGATACAACAACGGTTTTGCCACTGGCGCCCCACTGTGGCACCTCGTGTTCCCATCACCTCCCGCCCGAGCGCTAACCAGACCCGACCCCGCTTAGATTTGACGAGCTCGGGTTTCGACAAGAAGGTTTGGACGCACTCATCCGTCTCCACGCAGACATAAAACACGCAGCGGATGCGTCTACATCAACTTAGACATCAGATCTTCCCACTCGCATAATTTAATATGCTTTTAAAGGTTTTTTCGAGCAATAAAAACACTTTGCGGCTGAATAAACGCACGTGAGATTCTCGGCAAAGACACTAAAAGTACAGTCCAGTACTAAATCTCCCGTTGCCATCCGGTGTCTGTATAAATCATTGGCATTAGCAGCTGTACATTTTGCAGCATCTTCGTATGACGATTTCACACCGGCTCCAATAACAACTTCACGCGCGTGTGACCATCGCCGTGTCGACTGGTAAATATAGAATCTGTCTGTGACCTATATGTGGTTTTCCTTCGGGCCAACAGTCCGTCAGCGTCAGAGCCATTTTAAAGATACGGACAGAGACGAGCTTACTCCAGGCTTTTGGAGGTCGCTGCTGACACAGCTCCGAAAAGAAAGAAAATCTAAGGAGTTTTGGTCTCTGGGGATGTCCCTAAAATGCCGGGGAATACACCACATCACGAAAAAGGAAGTGGCTTCAAAAGTGCCGTATCAGATTTGTATTGTCATTAAAACGGAACTAGTCCATTTAAAAAACATTCAGGGGATCCTAATTTTCCACAACAAGCGCTTTTCACAACTCCAGACCAGAGCAGGGCGGAGTTCTGCCGTCACAGTAAAGCTAGCAACAACTAGCATGCTAACAGCTCATTTCCTGATGTATAATTGGTAACTGGTAATTGGTCACATTTTTATACAGCGCTTAACCTTCGGATCAGGGGACAAACACTCTACCAACTGAGCCACCGTCGCCCCCCCCCTTCATCAAAAACATAGATACCTGTGACATCATCGCTCTGAGAATGACCTCATCATTAAAAATATGAAAAACTGCAATATATTTTGGACTTTTTTTTATTTTTATTTTTTTATTTTTAGGTTTAACTTATTTTTCTTCCTTTTTTTAATTTATTTTTCGAAAATTTGGGTATTTTGCCTGTACAGTTACTATATTCCAGACTTGCTTTTAATATTTTGCCAGCCGTTTCTACAGTTCGTTGCATTTTATTCGTATTTTGTAAGAGAATTAACATGCGTTCAGTTTCATCGTTACTTTACAGAACTACACAGGTCCGATACGGCGACGTCGGCTCAGATAATATGACGTGTTTGTACAGTGAGTCCCAGAGCGGTCGGACTGGAAGAATCCACGTGGGACGAGGAGAGGGGGGAGCACTGGACCAGAACAAACCACAACTCAGATGTGCAGACTGTAAACAGAGAGGAGAGAGAGTTTTCCACGCTAAATGAAAACTTACAAAATAATAATTCAATGAACGAGTGGTTTTCTCTTATTGTTTTTATTCAATGAGATACTAGAAATTTTATCGAAACTAGATACATCATTTCCCGTTCATTTTTCTCTTAGACCTTATGAAAAAAATGTATTAAAAGTTTGCACGTTTGCACAGGGTTAATCAGCTGCGTTAACTAATGAGCACGAGACCTTTATAAACCGCAAAGTTATTAAAACATTTCCCGAATCTTGCTTTTTAAATTTGCTTTTTGGACTTAAAACAGAAAGTTAGTTAGCGCGTAGCTGGTTAGCCTCCTGAACTCTTAATATTTGAATTTTTAAAGTCTACGGAGAAAGTTAGTTAGCGCGTAGCTGGTTAGCCTCCTGAACTCTTAATATTTGAATTTTTAAAAGTCTACGGGAAAAATTAATGGAACATTTACTTCTGGAACCGGAGTGGACTTGGAAGTGGGCGGGACTGTGGAGCTGCACACGCCCCTGGACCACCCACCCGGACGGAGGTATATTTAATGTTGAAAATCACGTTCTTTTGTCTAAAGAAAAAGTGTTTTGTTTTTTAATTGTCATGGAATCAGAATAAAGTAAAGTTACAAAGTAAATAAATGTTCACTGTTTGTATTGTCACTGTCCTCGTCTGTTTTAAAAATGGACCATGAGTCCGGAATAAAGATGAACTGAATTGAAAAGTACTGATATATTCTTTAGAATAGTGAGAAATAGTATTTTTACATCTCTTGGTAGCGGCCGAAATGGAAAAGTCCCCTGACGTCTGGTTTAAACAGAACGGTTCTTTTGTTTTCATGAGACTCAGACGCTTCACACGCGTCAAGACGAAACACAAATGAAAGAGACAGATAAAGGAGACGGCGTTATTTGAACAGGTGAGTTTTCAGTGCTGTTTTGAAGACGGAGAGTGAGGAGGAGGTGTGGAGGAGTCCCTGATGTGTTTGGGCAGGAAGGTCCAGAGGGAGGGGGCAGGAGCCGAGAAGGTCCCGTCCCCCCGGGTCTCGTGTTTAATAACATACTGTGGTGATGTTAAATGAATAAATGGATCCATACAAATAAAGAAATATAATAAAAAATAA
>JACM01067811.1:0-11984 GCA_000787095.1 Periophthalmodon schlosseri | reverse complement strand
CTGGTTCAGTCCTGGTTCAGTTCTGTTAATAGTTTTCTACAGTCTGTTTGCTCAGCTCTTGTAGAAGCTTGTTTTACGTGTGTTTATTGTTGTTAAGGATTTATTTTCACATGATTCGTTATTACTCAGGCTGGAGTTATTCAGTTAATACTGGTTTGTTTTCTTAGTTTTCTTAGTCAGAGTGAAATGCCTTTGGTGTGGCCTTAAAGTTGTCAGCTCTGACGCTTTGAAATCACTGAAAACATTTCACTTATTCACCTTAATCCGGATGTTGCCATGGGCGCTACCATCATTATGCAGGCTGTATTATTTTGCATGGTGTTGCCAGTCTTGACAGTAAATAAGTTCTTTACCATAGACTGTACATATAAATGGACATTGCTAATGTGCTAGCTACATGACCCTGGTGTTTTTATTTCGCTATTCTGTCCGTAAATCAAGATATGAACACTAATAACAGACAAATCAAATGTTTTCTTTCCCCATGGTCGCGCCCGCTAGCGTTAGCAACAGGTTTGATTAACAGCGTTGCTAACCCCGCACCGCTGGTTTACCAGGGAGCAGGCAGGAGGGGACGTTACCTTAAACAGCCTGGCTCCGAATTGGCTCTTTGGTTGCTATGACACTCACAGAATTCCAAATATGGAACTCCTAATTGGCCTCTATAACTGCTAGCCTCGATTTTCTTCATTTGACTGGAGCTGAACGCTACGGGTGACGTCACACTCAACCACTTCTTTATACAGTTTATGTTCTTTACAAAGCCGTTTTCTTGTTACACATAAACACTGAACATTTGACACAAATTAACCTACTTTATATCAGAGTTTAGCAGCCAAACTTTTCCTAAATTCTCTATTGAAATGAATGGGATTCCCACTTAACCAGAAGTGCCACCACAGAGAAAGTGCAGTTTAGGAGTGGTTATAACAAAAGTGGGCGGGGCTGAATAAGCTCAATAGGATTCTGTGAAAAGCTTTTAATAACATGACCACAACACAACACAACACAATACAATACAATACAATACAATACATTGAACAATTACAGAGTGGAATGCAGCCAAAGCAAACTTTATGAACCAGTATTCTAAAATCAACGTCATTATGATTCTAAGAACTGACATATAACAGGGAAGTATCAGGTACAAACCTCATCAAAACCAGGTCGAAACCTGGTCCAAACCAAACAATGATCTAAACTAGGTCTAAACTAGGTTTAAACCAGGTCAAAATCTTTGGGGGCACAGCATAAAAGTTGCAGGTTAGACCCCCGGGTCTTTCTGGGTGGAGTTTGCATGTTCTCTCTATGTCTGGGTGAGTTTCCTCCAGTTTCCTCCATCAATCCAAAACTTGCACAATAGGTCAAATCCTCCAGCTAAAGTAGTCCTGACCAAGACCAGCTCAAGATCTGGAGATGGGTCCCACTGCTCCTGACAGATTTAACCCAGAGACCCTGAAGGATGCGTCAAATGCAGGTTTAACTGAGAGACAAAGAAGAATGAATTCACAGGGAGAACATGTAAACTCTATACAGAAAGGCCTGGGCATCTTGGAAGTCAAACCCACAAAATCTTGAGGTGAAAGAAACTGTTCTATCTTATGACATCATCACGTAGTAATCCAGAAGTGCTCAGAAAGCAGGGCTTTTCAGAAAACAAAAAGATTCATTAAAGAGGGGGTATTATGCAAAATACATTTTTTGGTGCTTTCTACCACATGACAATTCTCCATAAATATAACATGATACACAACTGTACACTACAACTTGACAAACCTGATGTGATGTGCAGTAGTTTCATTAGTTTGATGCACACTGATTGCGTTGTGATATATCGAGCTCTGAAGGGGGAGTGACTTAGCACAGGGAGTAATACGTTGTTTTGGGCGAGTATAGCATTTTCAATACAATCAAAGGTAACATGGTGATCTAAATATGTTATGTGTTAGCAGTTAATACCCCATAGAAGTAAAATACCCCCTCTTTAATACCCCATAGATGTAAAATACCCTCTCTTTAAAATCACAGTACAAACACATTAAATTTACATAGAGTTCATCAGTCACTTTTGTGGTTATAGGTGTCTGGCGGACCTCCTCTCAGTCTGAGTGGTACCTCCCAGGACCCTGGATCTGGTCTGGATGGATCAAACCAAAGTCCAACCCGAGGGGGGGCTAAACGTCACCCTGACCATCCGCCTTCTCATGCACGGGAAGGTAAACTACGCCAGATGCCCTCCCATCCTCCTATGTCCCAGTGTGTCAGATGCCCTCCCATCCTCCTATATCCCAGTGTGTCTCTGTGTTTTAGTTGTGGATTCTGTTAGTTACAATCTCTTCCCTGATTACACTTTCACTTGTACAAATGTATATTTATATGAGTTTTATTTGTCAAAATGTCAAAACCTTGGCTCCAATTTTCCGCAGAAGTTCATAATTTATGCATGGATTAATCTGAACAATTAAAAGAAAGTGCTTTTCTCTTAAGGTCAGCAGAACTAAAAGTGTTTCAGTTTTAAAAGCGCGTTTGAGTGTGTTACATGTTCATCTGTCCTTGAGGGAGACGCCGAGAAACTGCGATAAATCCAGAAGCCTTTTCTGGTGAAAGTAAAGTTATTCAGAAAAAAAATACTTACTACAGAATGTGTTTAAATAAGGCCCGGGAGAGATCGCTAAATTGCTCAAACATGCATGGATGACATCTAAAACCTCTTCAGGCATGTTTTTGATGAGGGAACAACATTATAATATGGTGGAAAGCTCCAAAAAGTCCATTTAGCATAGTACCCTGTCTTTAAAGTTATGGAGGAAACTACAGTTTGATATTTAAAACAGTGTTATTTCTTCTGTGCTTTCTCTACAGGAGGTTGGGAGTATCATTGGTAAGGTATGTACTTTTAAAACATAAAGACTTAAAGGTCCACCACCTGCTTGCCTTCATGTTATTGCTTTGCCTGGAATGTTCCACAGTATGGCATTAAACATATCTCTTGCATTCATTATATTACAGGCGTTTTATTGCCTTGAAAAACATGTGTCCTTCCTGTGAATGGGCTTGCCTCTCCACAGATCTGGCCATTCTGTGGAACATTTCAGGCAAACCCTTAACATCACCATGAAAACAACCCCCCCATCAGAAAAGTTCCACAGTGCACATTTAATGCTTTCATCGCTAATTACTAAGCAACAAGTGAATTTTACTGGTCAAATGAAAAGTATGTGAAGAGGAGATTTCTTTTTTTATGCCAGATGCCCTTCCTGTCCCAGTCACTTTAAGTACTGTGACTAGATTCAGCAATGGTAATGACCTAAGTTGTTTTCTGAGTGAGGTTTGAACCGCTGACCCTGTAGTTGGTGGGCGCCGACACTGACACACTGCACCACTGTAGCCCCATTGAATAGTTGTTTGTAATACTTTTTCTTAGCCCAAACAACCGTAATTTAGTTTTGTGTTTGTGATTTCAGAAAGGAGAAACGGTGAAGAAGATGAGAGAGGAGGTGAGTCTGGTGACACAGGTAAAACATGGAGAATTATGATTTGTAAATATTAAAGGGCTCATATTACGCTATTTCTGATCTCTGTTATAATGTCGTTTCCTCATCACAAACAGACCTGGAGTTGTGTTTTGTTTCATTCACACATGTTTAACACACAAACCCTGCAGATTTAGGCTGAGTTCTTCTCTCAAACAGAAAACATTTTGAGCTTTGGAGATGTAGACAGACTAAAAATAAAGTGTTCAAACATGTGTGAATGAAACAAAACAACTCCACGTATGTTTTTGATGAGGTAACAGCATTATAACATGGCTTGAATCTCACAAGAGTCAGTGTTCCGTAATATAGGACCTTTAAAATGCAGTTTGTTTTTCAGAGTGGAGCTCGGATCAACATCTCAGAAGGAAATTGTCCAGAGAGAATCGTCACCATCACCGGTCCCACAGACACCATCTTTAAAGCCTTCGCCATGATCGCGTACAAGTTTGAGGAGGTAAAAATACTACAAATAAAAAATACTACAAAGTACAACTATAAACTACAATTAAAACTGCAAGCAGTGACTCTTGTGACCGCAAAAGGGCACACCACAGTGGGAGAGCTGCATATCAACCTTAGCCTGACATGTGATTCAATATTTCCGTGTCATGTTAGCAGTGACTCTTGTGACCGCAAAAGGGCACACCACAGTGGGAGAGCTGCATATCAACCTTAGCCTGACATGTGATTCAATATTTCCAGTGTCATGTTGGAGATAAATGTTTAAGGCCCATTGTAACTTTGCAGGGGGCGCCAGAGAGCCATTTTTAAAGATCAAATTTTAATCCACATATCATTTTGTCCAGCTCATCAAAATACACAGACACTTCATTGGGTTTGTTTCAATCTGACGATGTTTGCGAAAGTTACATGAATTTTTATGGTTTCAAAATGTCCACTTCATTAAGAGCTCATCATGACCACACCCTGAGACTTATGTAAATTCTTTTAACAATTTTTGACCCCAGATATGTCCTGATGATGCTGCCTTAGTTTGGAGTCTGTCGGATAAAAACCCCAGGACAAGTTTGAGTGCTAGATTTTGGACGTCTGTATAATTAGATTCAAAATGGCCGCCTTCACATCAGTGTTAGGGTGTGGTCCCCATAGACTTTTTTGCTCAGGGTCACATAAAGGGTTTGTGTACCAAATATCGTACCAAAGATGTTTAATAAGGTAGTTGTGCTTTAAATGCCACACTGTGGAACATTTAAATCAGAAAAGTTACATACTGTACTGTAAGGGTGATTCCTTTTCTTTACTCTGGGTGTCAGTGGTTTATATTTTTGTAATCAGTTTGCCACTTCTGCCTAGGACTAAAACAGGTCTAAACCAGGATATGCATAATAGGTTCAATTCCAGATAAGATCTAGAGAAACTGCTCCTGACAAGACTAAATCAGAACTAAACCAGGATTACAAAGGCTTATCCAGACTAAAACAGGACAAACCCAGGTCTAAACCAGGTCTAAACCAGGACTAAACCAGGTCTGAACCAGATCTAAACCAGGATTAACACAGGACTACTGCCTGTCATTGACTCTGACTCTGTGTGTTACTGCAGTCACTCACATGTTTCAGTTGGATCAAAGGCTCATAAAGGCAGGTTTATGGTCCAGTGTCAAATCTACGTGAATGTGCAGCACAGCTCTCGGCACACGCACACCTGGGAGCCAATCAGACGCCTGTGGTGTTTGCTGTGCCATGTGCGTGTGTGTGTTAGTGCGTGCTGTGTGTGTGCTGTGTAGATGCACTTCGGCCAAAAAGTTACTCGCTGAATTTCCACCGAACGCAAGGGCTGTGATTGGTTGATCCACAAAGACTAAACAGACAACTGATTAAAAACAGCTCGGAACAGCTAAGGTTTGTCTATATGTATGTATGTATGTGAGTCTAATATGATTGTTTATTGTCACAGTACAAAAAAAGCAATCCTCTGGATTCCCACAATGCACCTGGGCTCTGTTGAACTCTGCAGAAGCTTGTCTGGTTCAGGTCTGTGTTAGGACGTCACCTCTGATCTGAGCGAGGCCTGACTCTGGATTATGAACCAGACTTAAACTATAACCTTAAACAGCAAGATGCATTCTCTGACATTTGTGAGTTCACAAACTCATGAGAATCCATCCTGAGGGACTAGTTGTTGATATTATTAGTTGATATAAGTAGTTGTTGATTGTTGATTTTATTAGTTGATATTATTGGCTGTTGATAGTTGATTTTATTAGTTGATATTATTAGCTGTGTCCTGGTGTATACAAAAGAGCATTCATGTTTCAGCTCTTAATCACATAAGGCACATAGCTAACCATATGTTAATGTTCAGTAGCCTATCATTTGTAATGCAGGCAAACGATGCATCTGGGCCTGGTGTTTCCCACATGATCTCTTCCTCCTTCACTTACATTTTCTTACCTTTAGCAGACACCTACCTCAGACTGAATGCTGCTGTTTGTCCCATAGCTTTAGCTGTTTGGCTTTAGCTCTTGTGGTGAATAAAAGCTCTCCTCTGAGCCACTGCTACACTACCAACCACAAAATACAGCACTTTTATTCACAGTAGTGCTTTTACTATCGTTTGAATGTTTAGATGTTGTTATCATGTTGTCATCACTTCTTCTTAGACACCAGTCCATCTGTCCATGTGTGCCCAGTATTTAGTATAGGAGTCACTATACATTATATAAATGATGTAGAAGATGACTTTTTGCTAGCTCCATGATCGTATATAAATGTCCTGACTCCCAATTAGCCAACACATCAGTTGTGTATATCGGTTATTCTGTTTTGGATATTTCCATGCTCCGTCCCTGTTCCCATGGTCAAACATCAGTACATGACGTCTCACTCTTCGAGCATCTAACAGAGCGATGTCCTAAGGAGTGGACACGATCACTGCTCCTGAAACTTGAGTGGAGTGAAGTGGAGTGTGCATGTTCTCCCTGTGTGACTGTGGCAGAGTGGTTATCCTGTCTCCTCCCTCTCACCAGGAGGTTGTGGGTTACGCTCCTGATCTCTCTGAGTGGAGAGATCAGAGCCACTGCTGCCCCACTGTGGTCTCCCATCCAAGTACTAACCAGGCCCAGCCCTGCTTAGCTTCAGAGCTCAGACAAGATCAGGTGGTATGGTCGCCTTGTAAATTCCAAATTTGTTTTATTGTGTTATTTTAATTACTGTCTGTTTTATTTGTATATACAGTATATTTAATATGTTTTCAAATTAAATTATTGTGGGTTGCATTTTTAAATATATTTGTTTTGATTTAATATGTGCATTTTCCAACATTCTAAATCTGCTCAGAGCTGCCGTCACTGTGGAGATGGTGGAATGTCCATGGTGATGTCATCTGGTGGAATCTGGTGTTACATCACAGGATTCCGTTTGTGATTTCTATAAGTGTAAACACAGCTCAGATATCTTCAGTTTGAACCAAATCTTTGTCGGAGACGCAGCTCAGAACAAGACAGCACTTCACCAAAGACTTTGAATTGCTCTAGTCCACTGTACTCACACAGCTTCAACATGGCCGCCCATAGCTACATGCCCACCATCAAACGGCTGTACACCGTGGCACAAATACTGGGTCTGCCCGTGGACTTCACAGAGTCCACCATGGCACGGCACTCCTGCACCATCTTCATCGTCCGAGCTTCCGTCGGGAACTTGTGGGCAGAAGTGCGAGGGCCCAACAGGAGGGAGGCTAAGACCCGGGCCTGTGCCCTGGTCCTGAAGCTACTGGAGAGGGACCAGAAGAACCACCCCTTCACTAATGGCTACACTAACGTCCAGTGCCACAGCCGTCCGGACTTCGGTCTGGGCAAAGACCCATGCACTCGCCTGTCTGAGCTGCTCATGGCCTGGAAACACCCGCCTGCCCAGTACCGCCTGCTTGAGGGCACGGTGGCCGGCGCCCAATGGACCTTCTCCATGGAGGTGTCCATGGACCAGTACACTGCGGTGGGCAAAGGGGGTTCCAAGAAGGAGGCCAGAAAGAGAGCGTCCGCAGCTCTACTCCAGATGATGGGTTACACAGTCCCAGAGGAGGACCTGCTCTCACTTGCTCCCCAGACCACAGCAGAACCTGCTCCTAAACAAGAGAACACTCTAAAGAACCAGACTCCAAGTGAAATGGCTTCAACCGAACAGAGCAGATGCATTCTACCTGCTCACATCCTTCCGGACTTCCGTCTGGAGAAGGACCCCAGCACTCGCCTGTCCGAGCTGCAGATGATCCGCAGACAGAAGCTCCCCGAGTACCGCATGGTGAGCGGGGAACTGGTGAGCGGGGAACTGGTGAGCGGCAGCTGGGTGTTTACAATGGAGGTGTCCCTGGATCAGTACACAGCCTCTGGCTCCGGTCGCTCAAAGAAGGAGGCCAAGAGGAGCGCATCCACTGCACTGCTCCTCATGATGGGCTTCACAGTCCCAGAGAAGGATCTGCTCCAGGAGAAACCTGCCCAAAAGAGTCCAGAAGAATCCACTTCACAGGAGCATTCAGAGGGCCAGTCCCCCGAAAGAGCTCCAGTGAGGGCAGAAGGCTCAGAGACTCAGACGTCAGAAGAACGCTGTGACACAAGTCCAGAGTCTCCACAGCAAACTCCAGACCAGAAGAACCAAGAAGAGAGCCACAGTCCACAGGCCACAGCTGAGGACAACCAGGAGAACCAGCCTCTGAACAGCTCAAACAACAGCTCTGAGCGCCACCAAACTCTGGGTGAGACACCAGAGATCCACAAAGCTCTGGGGGAAAACCCAGAGGACCTAGAAACTTCGACTGAGACTCAGGACCAAGAGCAGGCAAAGAAACTAGAGGATGAAGACAGTCCAATAGAGAATCCAGAGCAGACCCAACCTCTGGAAAACCCTAAAAGTCCAGAGGAGAACCAGAACACAGAGGACCTAAGAACTCCAGACGATATTCAAAACCTGGAAGTTCCAAAGAGTTTCATAGAGACACAAAACCCAGAGGAGCTCAATTGTCCAGTGAAGAGACAGAATGAAGAAAATCTTGGCGAAAACATCCAAATGAAAGAACCAGCCTCAGCTCCAGAGTCCACTCAAACTCCAGAGACACTTGGACTTTCAGTGGAGGAATTAGAGGAAGAAGATGGACAGGAACATCAACGCCCAAAGTTTAATCAAGAAGAGCTCAGATTTCTGCAATTGTTTGAGGGAGGTAGGACAGACAACGAAGGCCTAGATGAGGATCCAGAACAAGAGGAGCCCAAGAGTCCAAGTGGGACGCAAACACCTGAACCTGAAATGAATCTGAAGACAGACGATCAGACAGACAGAGACAGACAGAGACTTTCTGAGGAGGAGCAAAATATGATGTCAGAAGAAACTGGTCTGAAACCACAAAGTCCTGAGGATTCTGTTTCAGAGGAGAGCCGATATCTGAATGAGATCCTGAATATGTGTGGTGACAGTGTAACAGATGACAAAAACAACCAGAGTCAAGAACAACTTGACAGCAGCTCAGACAGAGACCAGAGTCCAACTGAGTCCCGCATACAAGAGGACCAAACCCCAGAGGACACAGAGAGTCTAATGGAGGTCCAGAAACACCTCCAAACTCCAACAGAGGAGCCAAATCCAGAGGAGGTGAAGCCCCAAACGACAGAGGAGCCAAACCTAGAGGAGGCGGTGCTCCAAACTGCAGAGGAGCCAAACCCAAACAAGGTGGAGCCCCAAACTGCAGAGGAGCCAAACCCAAAGGTGGTGGAGCCCCAAACTGCAGAGGATCCAAGGCCAGAGGAGGTGGAGCTCCAAACGGCAGAAGACGTAATAGCAGAAGATGAGAAGCTGTTTACAGAAAAGCCAAACTCAGCTCCAGAGCCCACTGCAGCTCCTCAGGCCTCACAGACCCTGGGCTCAGTGGAGAATCTGGTGATCCTCGCTCTGGTCAAAAAACTGCTCCAAAAGCTACCGGCCAAAATGATGTCCTACCATGACGCATTAGTAGAGACTCTGGAGAAGGCTCTGGACCAGTTCAGAGTCCCAGATGGAGTTTATCTTAAACCCAAGAACATCAAGAAGCTGGGCAAAGCTGGAGCCCGTGACTTGCTCTATGAATACGGCTCTGCCTGTAAGCTCCTGGAGATGGCTTTGCGGCCAGAGCCCACAGAGTTCCAAAAAGACGCCGTGAAACATCTGAACATGCGCCTCAATGCCTTCAGGAACCGGCCCAGAACTGGACTGGCCCGACTCTTTCCAAAATGGGACAAGCCCAAGAAGAGGGCCTCTTAGACAGCGCCCATGTGTCCTTAAAGGAGAGTCTTGTTTGGGAGGATGTGGTAGAGGGTCAAAGGTCGTCATCTGGACACTTTTGAAGTCAAGGCATTTTGACTGCTGTCCTCATTTTAATAGAAAGGTTTTGGACTGAAGCTGGGATTTCTACTGCTGTTCAGATGAAACCAACTCCTTTTCTACCACGGACCAACAAGGATTACACCAGCTCACTTAGAGGACACAACACCTTTATTCAAAATGCATTCAAAAAAAAAAAAAAAAAAAATACCCAAAAAAAATTGTTATGTTCTTTTATATTTTTCTCTCTTAAACCGCGTAACATTTCTAGCGTAGGGCACATCACCTACATTCATGTTTTTTAAAGGTATATTCTAAACGCTAAATGCTACATTGGGTTTGTCTGAATCCGACAATGTTTGGAAAAGATACGAGAATTTTTATGCTTTCAAAATGGCTGCTTTGTTAAGAGCTCATTATGACCATACCCTGCGACTTATGTAAATTCTTCTAACAACTTTTGACCCCAGATATGTCCTGATGATGCTGCCTCAGTTTGGAGTCCGCCGGAATATCCGCATAAAAATCCCTGTAACTTTTGGAAACATCGTCAGAGTCAAACAAATCCAATGTAGCGTGTGTATTTTGATGAGCTGGACAAAATGATGTGTGGATTAAATCTCCAACTTATGTCCTGATGATGCTGCCTCAGTTTGGAGTCCGCCGGAATATCCGCATAAAAATCCCTGTAACTTTTGGAAACATCGTCAGAGTCAAACAAATCCAATGTAGCGTGTGTATTTTGATGAGCTGGACAAAATGATGTGTGAATTAAATCTCCAACTTTTAAAAATGGCTTTCCAGTGCCCCCTTGCATAGTTACAATGGGCTGTAAACATTTATCTCCAACATGACACTGGAAATATTGAATCACATGTCAAGCTAAGGTTGATATGCAGCTCTCCCACTGTGGCGTGAGGGCCCTTTATCACTGCTTGCAATTTTTTTTATTGGTACTGTTATTATACTGGGATTATTTAGTGATAATGTTTCATCTGTTCCAGGACATCCTAAACTCGATGAGTAACAGCCCCGCCCCCAAACCCCCGGTGACCCTCAGGCTGGTGGTCCCGGCCAGTCAGTGCGGCTCTCTCATTGGGAAAGGAGGGAGCAAGATAAAAGATATGAGAGAGGTGACAGAATTTAAATAAAATAAAATATCCATTGTAAACTCCAAAACTGTTGCCTGGGATCCAGAATACACACTTCTCCAATACTTCACACAATGAAGATGTGAGTCTGGTCACCGCTGAATCTCCCCGAGTTCAGATGGGAGTGATTCATATGCATGGTCCATCTGTATCAAAACAAATATGGCTGCAGACAATTTCAGACTGTTTGGAGCTGATGCCACAGTTTGATGGTTTGAAACGAAAAGGCCGACTGTGCAGAGGCCGAGGGTCTTTTTGGAACTGTGCAGTTTGGGTTCACAGAGGAGCGAGTGGATCGGGGAGTTTGTTCAGAACAGAGTTTAAAATGTTTTTTCAATGAAGGTGGAGCTGCTTTATGTGTCATTTTGAATGATTTGAATTCTGATCTTACTGACGGTCACAGCTCCTCTCATCCTCTGCTCTGGAGTTACAAATATATGTGACAGTCTGGGACTTTGTGAAACCGGACACATGAAGGAAAAGGATTTATGTAAAAATGTGTTTATGTCTGAAGGAGAGAGGGAGAGGAAGAAAGAGGGAGGGGAGTGAGGGAGAGGAAGAAAGAGACGGGGGAGAGAGGGAGAGGGAGAGGAAGAAAGAAAGGGGGCAGAGTGAGAGAGGGAGAGGAAGAAAGAGAGGGGGAGAGAAAGTAAGAAGGTGTGGAGAGAGGGAGAGGATGAAAGGGCGGAGAGAGGGAGAGGGAGAGGAAGAAAGAAAGGGGGCAGAGTGAGAGAGGGAGAGGAAGGGAGGAAGGGAGGGGAGGAAAGAGAGGGGGGAGAGGAAGTAAGAAGGTGTGGAGAGAGGGAGAGGATGAAAGGGCGGAGAGAGGGAGAGGAAGAAAGAGAGGGGACAAGAGGGAGAGGAAGAAAAAAAGAAGGGAGAGAGCGAGGGAGAGGAAGAAAGGGGTGAGAGGGAGAGAGGGAGAGGAAGAAAGAAAGGAGGGAGAGAGTGAGGGAGAGGAAGAAAGAGAGGGGGTGAGAGGGAGAGAG